>JAUELO010000241.1:571182-581211 GCA_032357855.1 Amphibolips quercusostensackenii | reverse complement strand
CTTGCTTGAAAAAGATTCTAGTATAGACGGAGAGATAAAATTTTTTTTTAATATATCTAAAAGTTCTGCATTTTTTGCAACACTGTTTTGATATATATATTCATTGAATCTGGTTTAACACTTGAATCTTTTTTCATACTTTTTTTTGCTCAAAATATTAAAATTCACTGCTCTAGCGTCAAATGGGTACAACCCACAAGCTCTGAAACCGTGAATTTAGATAAAATTTTGAGGTTATGTCGTTATGAGATCGGCGCCAAAAATTGGCGGCCATTTTGTTTAGTCCGAAAAATGAACATGAAAGTTGATCGAAGTGATTAGGATGGACAGATCATTATGATCGCGAAATTCAAAAGATCGTTGATGCAAAATTATCTGCAACATATATGATCCTTTTTTTTATCAAAATTATCAAAAACATAAAAAAGAAAGAAAATTACCTCGCTCTTATGGGCCTTGAGTTAAAATTTCAACTTTTATTCGATTATATCAAATTATATAAAAAATTTATACAAAATTCGAGTATGTTATTAACAATAGTGCTAGCAATAGTAATCCATTTTGTTTTCCGATGTTAGGTTTTCTGATTTACCATTATAATTAATTTTTAGTGTCCAAGTACAAGGCTAAATTTTCGTTTTGTCCAAGTTTTTGATTAATTTCCAAACAAACAGTTGCATTTTTAACCAAAAAGAATGGATTTTCAACCAAGAAGAACAATTTTCAACAAAACTGTTAAATTTTCAACTGGAAAACATGAAATTTTGACTAGAAAATATCAATTATCAACTTAAAATATTAATCTTCAATTAAAAGGAGAATAGTTAAATTTTCAGTTGCGAAAATTGATTCTCGAGCAAAAAAAAGAATTATCAAAAAAGAGATGAATTATCAACTGAACTAATGAGCTTTTAACAACATGAATTTTCAACTACAGAGATTAATTTTCTACCAGAAAATATAAGCAAATATTTAAATTTTTCGCTGAAAAGAATCAATTTAAAAAAATGAGACAGTTAAATTCTCAGTTAAAATAAATGATTATCAATGAACATTATGGATTTTCCACACCAAAAAATTAAAGTGATTTGTTAAGCTTTAAACCAAGCATTTTAATTTTAACGAAGGAAAGATAAATCCTAAAAAACGTGATAGTTGTTATTTCAGCCAAAAAAAATTAATTCTAATTCAAAAACAGTTGCAATTTGCAGGTAAAAAAATTAATTTTTAAATAAAATAAGCAATTGTCAGCTAAAACAATAAAATTTTAACAAAGGAGATCAACTTTTGAAGAAGTCGTCGAATTTTTAATCACAAAAAAATAAATCCTTGATAAACAATGTTATACTTGCTGTTTTAACCCAAAAAGATTTAAATTTTAAATAAAAAACAATGCGATTCAACCAAAAATGATATTTTTGTATCCAGAAATGAAGTTTTTTTAAAATTATTGTTATTTTAAATTCAAGCAATAATTTCATAAACTTCAATCATTAAAAATATTTTTTTAATAAAAATATTTGAGTATTGTATTTTTATGAAATAAATAATATTTTTTTTAAATGTAACTGTTTAATTTCGGAAATTTTTTACTTTGGGTATAATTTTATAATTCGTCAATTTCCTATCGGGAATTTTACAATTCAAAAATTTAATTTTTCGTGAATTTTATTTTTCGAGAATTTTGTTATCCGGGAATTTTATTGTACAGAAATTTTATAATTTAAAAATCTCATTCTTAGGGAATTTTCCAATTCGGGAATTTTGTTATTCAGGAATTTCATAATTCGAGAATTTTCCAAGCAGGACATTTTATTGTTCGGAAATCTTATTTTTCGAGAATTTTATTATAGGGGAATTTTCCAATTATGAAATTTCATTATTCGGAAATTTTATTATTCCAAAATTTTCTAATTCAGGATTTTCAAATTTCAGCAATTTCATTATTCGGTAATTTTATTATTTGGGAAATTTCCAAGTCGGTAATTTTATTATTACGAAATTTTATTATTGAAGAATTTTACAATTCAGGAATATTCTAATCAGAAAATTTTATTATTTATGAATTTTTCAATTTGAGAATTTCATTTTCGAGAATTTTATACATAATTCGTGAATTCTATTAGTCAGAAATTTTATTTTTCGGAAATTTTAGTATTCTGAAATTTCATCACTTAAGAACTTTATAATTTAGAAATTTAATTATTCAGGAATTTTATTATACCGGAATTTTAGAATTCAGAAATTTTATTATTCGGAAATTTTATAATTCGGAAATTTGTCGATTCGGAAATTTTATTTTTTAGGAATTTTATACATAATTCGAGAATTTTATTATTTGGAAATTTAATTATTGAAGAGTTTTACAATTCGGGAATTTTCCAATGAGAAAATTTTATTATTCAGGAATTTTCCAAATCAGGATTTTTATTTTTCGGTAATTTTATACATAATTCGTGAATTTTATTATTCGGAAACTTTATTTTTCGGGAATTTTGTTATTCTGGAATTTTAGTATTTGAAAACTTTATTACACAGAAACTTTATAATTCGGAAATTTTATTATATAGAAATTTTAGAATTTAGAAATTTCATCATTTGGAAATTTTATTATTCAAGAATTTCATAATTCGGGAATTTTCCAATTAGGAAATTTCATTATTCAGAAGTTTTATTCTTCGGAAATTCTCATTATTCGGGAATCATTCAATTCGGTTATTTTATTATTCAGAAATTTTATATATAAGCCGTGAATTTTATTATTCGGGAATTTTATTTTTCGGAAATTTTCTTATTCGTGAATTTTATCTTTCGGGAATCTTATTATTCGAGAATTTTCCAATTCGTGAATTTTATTGTTCAGGATTTTCACAATGCGGGAATTACATTATTCAGGAAATTTATAATTTCGGAATTTTCTAATTAGAAAATTTTATTATTTAAAAATTTATAATTTTATAATTCGGAAATTTTATTATTTGGCAATTTTATAATTGCGGAATTTTATAATTCGAGAATATCCCAGTTTGGAAATTTTACAATTTGGGAATTTTCTTATCCGGGAATTTTATTATTCAGGAATTTTATAATTCGGGAATTTTCCATTAAGAAAATTTTTTTATTTTGAAATTTTATTATTCAGAAATTCTATTTTTCAGGAATTTTAGTATTTGGAAATTTTATTACACGGGAACTTTATAATTCAAAAATTTTGAGATTCGGGAATTTTATTATACAGGAATTTTAGAATTCACAAATTTTATTATTCAGGAATTTTCCAATTCAGGAATTTTATTACTCAGGAGTTTTATAATTCAGGAATTTTCGAATTAGGAAATTTTATCATTCACGAATTTTATTATTCGGGAATTTTATTATTTGGGAATTTTATAATGCGGGAATTTTCCATTTAGGAAATTTAATTATTCGGAAATTTTATTATTTGAGAATTTTATTATTTGGAAATTTTATATTTTGGGTATTTTATAATTTGGAATTTTTTCAATTAGGAAATTTTATTATTTGAACATTGTAAATTTGGGCAATTTTATTATTAGGGAATTTTTCAATTCGAGAATTTTATTATTCAGAAATCTTATAATTCGGGAATTTCCCAATTAGGAAATTTAATTATTCGGAAATTTTATTATTTGGAAATTTTATAATTTGGGAATTTTATAATTAGGGAATTTTTCAATTAGGAAATTTTATTATTTAAAAATTTTATAATTTGGCAATTTTATTATTCGGGAATTTTCCAATTCAAAAATTTTATTATTCAGAAATTTTATAATTCGGGAATTTTCCCATTAGAAAATTTTGTTATTCAAAAATTTCATTTTAAGGGAATTTTATTATTCGGGAATTTTTAAATTTGGGAATTTTATTATACAGGAAGTTCAAAATTTAGAAATTTAAATATTCCGGAATTTTATTATACAAGAATTTTAGAATTTAGAAATATTTTTATTCGAGAATTTTATTATTCAGTAATTTTCCAATTCTGGAATTTAATTATTTAGGAATTTTATAATTCAAGAATTTTCCAATTAGGAAATTTTATTATTCGGAAATTTTATTATTGGAAAAATTTATTTTTCGGGAATTTTCCAAGTAGGAAATTTACTTATTTGGAAATTTTATTTTTCGGGATTTCTCTTATTCGGGAATTTTCAAAATTTTGAATTTCATTGTTCGAAAGTTTTCCAATTATGAAATTTTATCATTTGGGAATTTTCCAATCTGGGATTTTTTTATTTCAGCAATTTTATTATTCGGGAATTTTCCAATTCGAGAATTTTATTATTCAGGAATTTTATAATTCAAGAATTTTCCAATCAGGAAATTTTATTATTCGAAAATTTTATTATTGGGAAAATTTATTTTTCGGGAATTTTATTATTTACGAATTTTCTGATTAGGAATTTTAATTATTCGGAAATTTTATTTTTTGGGATTTTTCTTATTCGGGAATTTTCAAATTTTTGGATTTCATTGTTCGGAAGTTTTCCAATTATGAAATTTTATCATTTGGGAATATTCCAATCTGGGATTTTTATATTTCAGCAATTTTATTATTCGGGAATTTTCCAAGTCGAGAATTTTATTATTCAGGAATTTTATAATTTGGGAATTTTCCGATTAGGAAATTTAATTATTCGAAAATTTTATTATTTGGAAATTTTATTATTCGAGAATTTTCCAATTGGAGAATTTCATTATTCAGGAATTTTATAATTCAAGAATTTTCCAATCAGGAAATTTTATTATTCGAAAATTTTATTATTGGGAACATTCATTTTTGGAGAATTTTATTATTCGGGAATTTTTCAATTAGGAAATTTAATTATTCGGAAATTTTATTTTTTTGGGATTTTTCTCATTCGGAAATATTCACATTTTTTAATTTCATTATTCGAAAGTTTTCTAGTTATGAAATTTTATCATTTGGGAATTTTCCAATCTGGGATTTTTATATTTCAGAAATTTTATTATTCGGGAATTTTCCAATTCGAGAATTTTATTATTCAGAAATATTTATAATTTGTGAATTCTCCAATTAGAAAATTTTGTTATTTGGAAATTTTATTTTAAGGGAATTTTATTATTCAGGATTTTCATAATTCAAGAATTTTCCAATTAGGAAATTTTATTATTCGGAAATTTCATTATTGGGAAAATTTATTTTTGGTGAATTTTATTATTCAGGAATTTTCCCATTAGGAAATTTAATTATTCGGTAATTTTATTTGTTGGGATTTTTCTCATTCGGAAATTTTCACATTTTTTAATTTCGTTATTCGAAAGTTTTCCAATTATGAAATTTTATCATTTGGGAATTGTCAATCCAAGATTTTTATATTTCGGCAATTTTATTATTCGTGATTTTTTAGTTGTCACGTGAGGCTACCTAACATTTTTCAAATTTTTTAATTCTAAAGCAAAAAATAAGAAAACATTAATATTTCACAATCGTCTTTGCAACCTTCTAAAGGGTTACGGCCTTCTTGAGGGTTGTCTCGAATACCTCCTCGAGCTCGTTAAATTGGCTTACAATTCGATCCGAATTTAAATATACTCGTTAAAACGTGCTACGTACTAAATAAAAAAAAAACACCGGCAGCATATTTCTCTTTTTAAAGAATTATTTCAAGGCTTATTCAGATTTTAATTTAAATGATTTGTGATTTAAAGAAATTTGAAAGTTATTTATTATTTTTGAGAAAAGCCGCCTTGGCGGTTGTTGTACATTTTTAATGAGGTATTATTTGACGGATTGCATAATTGAATTGAGGGAAAAAATTAATGTTGGGTCCGGTTCTTAATCTCGAATGAACGACTTCGGAACCTTGATCCATTAAACTTATTGAAAGTTGAGGGTACCTTCCTGCCTCTCACTACTTTCGTTCTTCCGTCTCTCGTTCATACTTTTTTTTTTTCTAAAGTCAAGTGCACCGCATCCTAGTGATCTTATCTGATGTTTTGTTCCATTGTCTGACTTGAATATTATAACAATTTTTTAAAGTATATCTTTGAACGGAAATAATATTCATATTTTTTTGGGACCGAAAAATAAAATTTCCAGCATTGTGAAATTCCCGAATAATAAATTTCCAGACAAAAAATTGACAAATTATAAAATACCCAAAATAGAAAATTCCCGAATTTGAACCATTAAACATTTTTTCTTCATATATGTTAATTATTGATGGAAAGTACAATGATCAAATATTTAAAAAAATTATATTTAAAGTTTAGCGTTTTGAAAATTATTGTTTGAATTTAAACTAACAATAATTTAAGAAGCTTTCAACATTTAAAATAATTTTTTGTTAAAAATATTTGATCATTGTATTTTTAAAAAATAAATATATTCATAAAAAAGAATTGTTTAAATTCGGGATTAAGATGGTGAATCTTCTTTTATAATATAATATAATATAATATAATATAATATAATGTTGAATCTTCTTTGAAGTATAATTTTTGGTCAAAAGGCTATAAATATTGTTTAAATTATAAATATTTTTGTTGGAGAATACCAATTTTCAATGTAAAATGACAACTTAACCTAAAATTGTTGAAAATTAATTGTAAATATTCTTCGTAATCTAAGAATTTTTTGTTTAAAATATCAATAAGTTCCGACGAAAACCACTAACGTAACAAAACAGAAAATTGTTCAGAATTGTAAATATTCTTCGAACAAAAAAGATTTTGTTTTAAAATACCAATTTTTTGTGTAAAACTCAAACATAACCTAAAATAGTGACAAAATTATGAATCTTCTTCTAAATCTACATTTAAAAATTTTTGAAACACGACTTTCCGACGAAAAACACTAAATAATTTAAAATTATAAAAGACTTTAAATCTTGTTTAAATTGTGTGACGATTTTTGTTTTAAAATACGATTTTTTTGTGTAAAACGCTAACATAACCTAATTTCGGACAAAAAATTCTAAAATATTCAGAAATTGTTAAGATTCTGAATATTCTTCAAATTTTAATGATTTTTGTTTTAAATTATCAATTTGTTGTGTAAAACGCTATAACCTAACCTAAAATTAGAAAAAATTATAAAGCTTCAAAACCTAATGATATTTATTTTAAAACAAACCAGTTTTAATAATTAGTTTAAAAAAATGAAACGGATTATAAATATTTTTGTTTAAAGTTAGTAATTTATATGGAAAATACGACCATAACCTAAAACTGTTCAAATAAAAATAAAAATAATAATGGTCGACAAAAATAACAAAATCAAAAATTTTTAAAAGATTCTAAATCTTGTATTGCGGACCAAAAACTCTAAAATATTAAAAAATTGTTAAAATTGTAAATATTCTTTAAATTATAATGATTTTCATTTTAAATTACCAATTTTTTGTGTAAAACGCTATAACCTAACCTAAAATTATTAAAAATTATGAACCTTTAAAACCTAATGATACAAACCAATTATGAAGATTATAAAAAAAAAGATTAAACGGATTTTAAATATTTTTGTTTTAAGTTAGTAATTTTTTATGGAAAATACGACCATAACCTAGAACTGTTAAAATAAAAATAATAATGGTCGACAAAAATAACAAAATCAAAAATTGTTCAAAGATTCTAAATCTTGTATGTCGGACAAAAAGCTCTAAAATATTCAAAAATTGTTAAAATTCTGAATATTCTTTAAATTATAATAATTTTTGTTTTAAATTACCAATTCGTTGTGTAAAACGCTATAACCTTACCTAAAATTATTAAAAATTATGAACCTTCAAAACCTAATGATATTTATTTTAAAACAAACCAGTTATAAAGATTATAAAAATAAGATTAAACGGATTATAAATATTTTTGTTTTTAATTAGTAATTTTTTTTATGGAAAGTACGACCATAACCTAAAACTGTTAAAATTAAAATTAAAATAATAATGTACGAAAAAAATAACAAAATTGAAAATTCTTAAAAGATTTTAAATCTTGTTCAAATTATAATAATTTTTGTTTTAAAATACGATTTTTTTGTGTACAACTCTAACATAACTAATTTGGGACAAAAAATTTTAAAACATCCAAAAATTGTTAAGATTCTAAATATCCTTCAAATTTTGATGATTTTTGTTTTAAATTACCAATTTGTTGTGTAAAACGCTATAACATAACCTAAAATTATAAAAAATTATGAACCTTTAAAACCTAATGATATTTACTTTAAAACAAACCAATTATAAAGATTATAAAAAAAGATTAAACGGATTATAAATATTTTTGTTTTAAATTAGTAATTTTTAATGGAAAATACGACTATAACCTAGAACTGTTATAATTAAAATTAAAATAATAATGTTCGACAAAAATAACAAAATCAAAAATTCTTAAAAGATTCTAAATCTTGTTTAAATTACAATAATTTTTGTTTTAAAATACACATTTTTAGTGTAGAATGTTAACATAACCTAAAATTGTTAAAATTGGTGAAGCTACTTCGAAATCTGATTTTTTCAAAATTAAAAATACTAATTTTGACTGAAAAGTGCTAACATGATCCAAATTCGTTAAAAGATTATAAATCTTGTTTAAATTGTAATGATTTTTGTTTTAAATTATTAATTTTTATGTTTAACGCTATACCGTAACCTTAAATTGTTAAATATTGTAAACCTTTAAAATCTAATGGTTTTTGTTTAAAAAAAACCCCGATTTCATGTGAAAAACGTTAATATAACCTGAAACTGTTTAAGAATTTCAAATCTTGTTAAAACTTTAATGATTTTTGTTTTAAAATACAAATTTTTTGTGAGAATCACTGGCATATAACCTAAACTATTTGCGAATCTTTTTTAATATCTAATATTTTTTTAATGAAAAATATACATTTCTGGCGAAAAACACTAATATTATTCAATATTGTTGAAAGATTATAAATCTTGTTTGGATTATGATTTTTTTTATGTGATGTGTTTTTTATGTGGTGTGTTATATTGTTTTATGAGGTGAACGCGCGTTGCGCGTGCATGCGTTTATTTTGAGTAAATTCTAAACTAAAATTTGAATTCTGTAAGAAATAAGAAAATATAAGGCATGATTTAATTTAATTTTTACGAATGTTCCAGTTAATTGCTATTTATATTGTGAATTAATTAATATATATGTGCATATGTTTTTTAAAATAAGTTTTTAAGGATATTAATAAATTAAATGTAAAAAGATGGAATTTTAAGTAAAAAAAAATTGTCAACATTTTTTGAATCTTTTAATAAAAATAATTGTCAAATGCTTTTCATGTTGTGAACTTATTACTTAATTATCAACTGATTCTATTAAAACTAACATTTTTTGGAATAAGATTAAACGGTTTATAATGAATCAAATTGCCAAAAATGGAAGTTCAAATTAAAAAAAAATATTTAAAGTAAAGATTATTTGAATGTTTCAATGGAAATAATGTTTAATGCTTTTTATGTCGTGAACTTATTAATTAAGTATTAATTGATTCTTTTTAAACTCACATTTTCTAAAATTAGTTTAAAAAGTTATGAATGAATAAAATTTTTAAAAATAAAAGTTTGAATTTTAAGAAAAATATAAAGTAAAACTATTTGAATGTTCAAATTAAAATTATAGTATAATGCTTCTTATTTTGTAACCTTAATAATTTATTATTAGCTAATTCATTTTTTTCAGAAAATTAAATAACATAAAGTTGAATTTTAATTGTTTTCAATTAAGGAACATATATTTATTATTTACTTTAGGGTGTTCTAAATAAATATTAGCAATTATTGTCATAATACAATTTTAATTTTTCATTTAAAATACCTCTTTTACAGTCAAATTTTTCTTATGATTGTGATGTTGTTAAATAAGTATCTAAATTTAATTTTTAAAATTTTATTTACATGTATTTTATTTAATTATTGAATTTGTTTTACAGGTTATTAATAAATTAAATATATATACAAATACCATTTTTAAATGAAAGATATATATATATATATATATATATATATATAATGTAAAATTATTTGAATA
>JAUELO010000241.1:518630-539571 GCA_032357855.1 Amphibolips quercusostensackenii | reverse complement strand
AAAACAGTCAAAATTCGATTTCAAATTTCCATTTTTTCCGGTTTGTATTTCACTGATTTCCTATATTTTGAAAAAAAGTCATAAAAATGATAACATTAATTGCAGAAATATTTTTAGAAGCTCGAAACTGAACTCTTTGATAAGATAGCATGATTTAACTTCCTTTTCCTGTGATTGATAAAATATTTAAACTTTTTTTTATTCTGATTTAGAGGCACTGAATAATTAGATTAAAAATTTGAAATTAATTTTTCTTAACTGCAAATTAAACTATTTAATTTTTTGATGAAAATTTGTTCTTTTTGGTAGAAATATTTTTCGGTTGAAATATCAACTACTACATTTTCAGATCAGTTTTCTTCTTTTTTTAAATCAAAGTTTTTGTTGAAAGATAAACACTTTTGTTGAAAATTACTTTTTTGGTTGAAGATTTATCATTTCAATGGAAAATTTATCTCTTTGATTGAACATTCATTTTTTAAACTAAAAATTCAACTATTCAATTTTTGGTTGAAAAATTATCTTTTTCAGTTAAAAATTCCTCTTTTTTTCATAGAACTTAATCTTCTTGGTTGGAAATTTAACTATTTAGTTAAAAATTTAACTAAATGATTAAAATTAAACTTTTTGGTCAGAAATATAAGTTTTCGGTTAAGAATTAATTTTTTTTTTATAAAAAATTAAACTTTTGCGTAAAAAATTCATCATTTTGGTTGAATATTGAGCTTTTTGTTAAAAAGTAAATTATCTGGTTAAAAATGTACATATTTTATTGGAAATTCATATTTTTTGGTAAAAAATTAATATTCTTGGTTGAAAATTCGACTGCTTGGTTAAAAGTTTATAGGTTTTTTTGAAAATTCCTTTTTTTTCATAAAACTTAATCTTCTTGGTATAAAATTAATCTTTTTGGTTGAAAACTTATATCTTTGATTGAAAATTTGTTTTTTTTTTTTGTGTGAAAAATTAATTTTTTCAACTGTAAATTCAACTATTCGATTTTGGGTTAAAAACTGATCTTTTCTATTTAAAAATTCAACTATTTGGTTTAGAATTCACGTATTTTAGTAAAAAATCCTCTTTTTTGGTAGAAAATTGATCTTTTTGTTTAAAAATCAATCTTTTTGTTTAAAAATTGATCTTTTCGCTTAAAAATGTAACAGTTTGTTTGAAATTTTTTCTCTCTCTTGACTGCAAATTTTTTCTTAGATAAAAATTCAACTCATGTTGAAAAGTTGTCTTTTTCGGTCGAGTTCAACAGTTTTTTATTAAAAATTACATTTTTTGTTGTTGAAATATCAACTACTATATTTTTCGTTCAGAATTAATATTGTTTTTAAATGAAAATTTAAATACTTAGTTGAAAGTTAAACTCTTTTGTTGAAAATTAATTTTTTTTAAACAAAAATTCAACTTCAATTTTTAATTGAAAAATTACCTTTTTTAGTTGAAAATGCCTATTTTTTATGTAACTTAATCTTTTTGTTTGAAAATTCATCTTTTTGATTAAAGATTCAATAGTATATTTGTAATTTTTTCTCTCTCTTGACTGAAAAATTTTATTAAATAAAAATTTAATTATTTGGTTGAAAGTTCAACTCATTTTTTTTAAATTAATTTTTTTTGGTTGAAGATTGATTTTTTTTAAATAAAAATTCAACTTCAATTTTTGATTGAATAACTATCTTTTTCATCTGGAAATTCCTATTTTTTTCTATAACTTAATCTTTTTGGTAGAAAATTTATCTTTTTCGTAGAAAATTAGGCTATTTTGTTAAAAAGTAAACTATTTGGTTAAAAATGTATATATTTTGTTAGAGATTCATATTTTTTGGTAAACAATTAATATTCTTGGTTGAAAATTCGACTGCTTGGTTAAAAGTTAATGGATTTTATTTGAAAATTCTTCTTTTTAATAGAACTTAATTTTCTTGGTATGAAATTCATTTTCTTGGTTAAAAATTAAAGTATTTCAGTTAAATATTCATCATTTTAGTTGAAGGTTCATCTTTTCAGGTGAAAACTCATATCTTTGATTAAAAAATTAGTTGTTTTTTCTTGTAACAAATTAATTTTTCTAACTGAAAATTTAACCATTCCATTTTTGGTTAAAAACTGATCTTTTTTATTAAAAAATTCAACTTTTTGTTTAAGAATTCATATATTATGGTCTAAAATCCTCTTTTCTGGTAAAAAATAATTATATTATTATTTCTCTTATTATTTTTCTCTCTTGACTGAAAAATTTTTCTTAGATGAAAATTCAACTCTTGTTGAGAAGTTTTTTCTTCTTTTTCAAAGATTTAGCATTTTAATTGAAAATTCATCTCTTTAGTTGAACATTCATTTTTTAAACTGAAAATTCAACTATTCAATTTTTGGTTGAAAAATTATCTTTTTCATTTGAAAATTCCTCTTTTTTCATAGAACTTAATCTTCTTGGTATAAAATTCATCTTTTTGGTTGAAAATTAAAGTATTCTAGTTAAATATTCATCATTTTAGTTGAAGATTCATCTTTTTGGGTGAAAACTCATATCTTTGATTAGAAATTTATTGTTTTTTTTTTGGTGAAAAATTAATTTTTTTAACTGAAAATTTAACTATTCCATTTTTGGTTAAGAACTGATCTTTTTTATTTGAAAATTCAACTATTTGGTTAAGAATTTATATATTTTGGTCAGAAATCCTCTTTTTTGGTAGAAAATTAATCTTTTTATTTAAAAATTATTCCTTTTTTTGGAAATTGATCTTTTTGCTTGAAAATTCAACAGTTTGTTTAAAATTTTATTTCTCTTTCGACTGCAAAATTTTTCTTAGATAAAAATTCAACTCAAGTTGAAAAGTTGTCTTTTTGGTGAATTTAAATTATTTTTCATTAAAAATTACATTTTTTTTTGTTTAGAACATCAACTACTATATTTTGCGTTTAAAATACCTTTTATTTAAAATTTTTATTAAATTATTTGGTTGAAAGTTTAACTTTTTTTAAATTAATTTTTTTTTGTTAAAGAAATAATCACTTTAATTGAAAATTCATTTATTCAATTCATTGGTTAAACATTAATTTTTTTATTTAAAAATTCAACTTCAATTTTTGATTGAAAAACTATCTTTTTAGTCAAAAATTCCTATCTTTTCTATAACTTAATTTTTTCGGTAAAAAATCCATCTTTTTGGTTGAAAATTCAACAGTTTGTTTGCAATTATTTCTCTCTCTTGACTGAAAAACTTTTCTCTTTTTTCATAGAACTTAATCTTCTTATTTAAACATTTAACTATCTGGTTGAAAATGTATATATTTTGTTGGAAATTCATATTTTTTCGTAAAAAATTAATATTCTTCGTTGAAAATTCGACTGCTTGGTTGAAAGTCTATAAGTTTTTTTGAAAATTCCTCTTTTTTCATAAATATTAATCTTCTTGGTATAAAATTGATCTTTTTAGTTGAAAACTCATATCTTTGATTTAAACTTTGTTGTTTTTTCTGTAAAAAATTAACTTTTTTACCTAAAAATTACACTTTCTTTTGTGGTTAAAATTTCATCTTTTTTATTTAAAAATTCAACTATTTGTTTAAGAATTCATATATTTTGGTAAAAAATTAATCTTTTTATTTAAAAATTATTCTTTTTGTTTGAAATTTAACAGTTTGTTCGAAATTTTTTTCACTTTGTTGACTGCAAATATTTTCTTAGATAAAAATTTAATTCATGTTGAAAAGTGGTCTTTTTTGGTAAATTTCAACTATTTTTTATTGAAAAATAAAACTTTTGTTGATTGAAATATCAAGCACTACATTTTGCGTTTATAATTCATATTGTTATTGAATAAATAATTTAATTACTTAGTTGAAAGTTAAACTCTTTAGTTGAAATTTTTTTTTCAAATAAAAATCTAACTTCAGTTTTTTATTGAAAAATTACCTTTCCTAGTTAAAAATTTCTATTTTTTTTTATATAACTTAATCTTTTTGTTTCGAAATTCATCTTTTTGCTTAAAAATTCAATAGTATATTTGCAATTTTTTTCTCTCTCTTCACTGAAAAATTTTTCTTTAATAAAAATTCAATTCATGTTGAAAAGTTGTCTTTTCGGTGAATTTGAATTATTTTTTGATAAAAATATTTTTTTCTCAATAAAAATTCAATTATTTGGTTGAAATTTAAACTCTCTTTATTCAAATCAATTTTTTTTTTTTTTTGGTTGAAGATTAATTTTTTTTATAAAAATTCAACTTCAATTTTTGATTCAATAACTATCTTTTTTATTTGATAATTCCTATTTTTTTCTATAACTCAATCTTTTTGGTAGAAAATTCATATTTTTGTTTTTGAAAAATGAGCTTTTTTGTTAAAAATTCGTTTTTTCTTTGGCTAAAAATTTAAGTATCCCAGTTAAAACTTTAACTATTCTGTTTAATTTTTTTTTTAAATAATTTTTTCAACTGACAATGCATCTGTGACAGTTATATATTTTATAATTTTAGTTCAAAATTCATCTTGTTGTTTTAACAGTGATTTTTTTACCTAAAAATTAAATTATGAAATTTTTTTTTGAAAAATTATTTTTTTAAGTTAAAAATTTGTCTGTTTTGTCAGAAATTAATCTTCTTGGTCGGAAATTAATCTTTTTGTTAAAATTTCAATTATGTTATTTAATGATTCACTGTTTTAGTTAAAAGGTCATCTTTTTGGTTTAAAATTCAACTATTATAGTTTATTATTTGTAATTTTAGTTTATAATTCATCACATTCTTTGAAGATGAAACAATCTTTTGAAAATTTTTTTTAAGAACTATTATTTTTTAAATTGAAAATGTAACTATTTTAATTAAATATTTCTCCCTTTTGATTGAAAATTCATCTCTTCAGTTGAAAATTATATTTTTTTTACTGAAAATTCAACTATTTAATTTTTGGTTGACAATTTATCTTTCCTATTTGAAATATTATGTATTTTGTTGGAAATTGGTTTTTTTGGTGAAAATTAATATTTTTGGTTAAATATTCATTATTTCTGTTGACAGTTCATTTTTTTGGTTTGAAATAAATCCTCTCGGTTGCTTGTTACTTATTTGTTAAAAATTCATCTTTTTGGTTTAAAATTGATCTATTCCAGTTGAAGATTTATCTTTTTAGTTGAAAATTCATTACTTTGTTCAAATTTTTTTGTGTGGAAAATAAATTTTTTTTACTGAAAATTTAGCTATTACATTTTTGGTTGAAAATTGATCCTTTCTAATTGAAAATTCAACACTTACTTGAAAATTCATATATTTTTTTAAAAAGTCGTCTTTTTTGTAGAGAATGAATCTTTTTGGTTGAAAATTGAATTATTCGGTTGAAAATTTATCTGTCTTGTTGGAAATGTTACTGAAATTTAAGTAAAAACAGGTAAAATAAAAATGAGTTTGAATTTTTATTCAAATTTGTGGATTTTAAGAATTTAAAAGAATTTCAAAGAATTTAAAGATTTTAGTGTAGATATTTTTTAAAATTCTAAGGAATTTTCTAAAGCCTTAAAGGTGTCTAGGAATTTCTAAAGATTTCAAAAGATTTTATAGGATTTGGAATATAATTTAATATTTTAAAAGAGTCCAATGCATTTTTTTTAAATTCAAAATTTTAAAAGAATGTCTAAGGATTTTAATGATTTGAAGAGATTTTTTTTAAAATCATGGGGGTTTAAAGAATTTTATTAAAATTTCAGAAGGTATGGAACGATTTTAGAGGATCTATAAGATTTTATAATATTTTAGAAGATTCCCAGGGATTTTATAAGATTTTTGAGGATTTTAAGAGACTTTGAAATCTGTTAAGTTATTTTAATAAATTAGCCAATTTTTTAGGATATATGATATCTTATATAATTTTATAGAATTTTATATTTCAATGGATTTTAAAGAATTTTATTACAAGAATTGAGCGTTTTCATAGGATTTCGTACATTTTTAAATATTTTAAAATAGTTTCAAAGATTTTCAAATATTTTGAAGTAATTTTCTCCAAATAATTTTCAAGATCTTTAAAAAATTTTAAGGAATATTTAAAGATTTTAGAGGATTTACTATTTTTTAATAACTTTAATAAACTTAAAAAATAGAGATAAAAAATCGAGCTAAAAAGTAAAAACACGGATAAAAATATATAAAGGGATTTCCACAAATTAAATGATTTTAAGGGATTTTAAAAGCTTTTAAGGTTTTTGAATAAATTTTCCAGTATTTCAGAAAATATCATTAAATTTCAAGGAATTTTCAATTTATTCCAATAATTTGAAGCGATTTCAAAGAATTAAAGTTTTTTTGTATTTTTAAAAATTTCAAATAATTTTCACGAACCTTAAAAATTTCATGAGTTTTCATAAGATTTAAAAGGATATAAAATATTTTGATAAGTTTAATAAACTTGAAAAATAAACATGAAAAATCGATATAAAAAATCAAAATCAAAATATAAATGAAAAATATCAAAAAATTTAAGGTTTTCAAATAAATTCTCAAGTATTTCAGGGAATATTATAAAAATTTCATGGAATTTTCAATTTATTTTAATAGTTTAAAGCAATTTGAAAAAAAATAGTTTTTTTTTGTATTTTTAAAAATTCTAAATAATTGTCAAGAGCTTAAAAAAGTTTCAAGAGATTTCAAAACATTTTCTAGAATTTTAGATATTTTCAGGTATTTTGAAAGATTCCAAGGCATTTTCAAGTGATTCTAAAGCACTTGAAACATTTTAGGGTATTTAAAAATACTTCAAGAAATTTTTAAATGATTTTAGTAATTTAATAGGATTTTAAAGAATTCAAAGATTTCAAAAAATTTTATAAGATCTTTGAGGATTTAAAGGATTTTAGGGAATTTTAAAAGCCCTCTATGTATTTTAATAAATTTTTCAGGATTTCAGGAAATATCACCAGATTTCACAGAATTTTAGAATATTTTATAATACTTTTATGGATTTGAAAGAGTTTATTCACAAAAAGTTAGTCCAACTTCGTAGATTTTTAAATATTTGAGAAGATTTTAAAATATTTTTTGCAATTCATTTTAAATATTTTGAATTGACCATAATTTTTTATTAATTTAGACTGAATTTTTTTAAATTCTTCATAATTTCTTGAAATTGTCTTCAATTTTTTTTTATTCACGTGAATTCTTCTATTAAATTTAATAAATTTTTCATATTTTTTATTTTAGTTTTTATTTAATTCATGCTGAAGGATTTCAAAGTTACCTTCAGTTCTTCGGCATTTCATCATATGTCTTTAATTTTTTTTTAATATTTAGAAATTAATTTAAAATTTACTGAATTTAATTAATGTTTATATATTTTTAAATTGTTTATGATTTATTTGATTTTCATTTAATTTCACCATGTGATTTTATAAATTTCATCTAATTCTTTTGCTTTCAACTTTACTAAAATCAATGGAAGTTTTGGGATTATTTAAAAAATTTTCAATTCATTTTAACTTGCATTGTTATAAAGTCGTATGAATTCACCTAGATTCTTTTTTCACTTTTTAATTTTAAAATTACTTATAGTAAAATTTAAAACTTGCATAATTTTTCAATTTAAAATTTTAAAATTCAAAACTTTTAATTTTAATTATTTACAATTCAAAGTTTTATGATTTTGAAGAGTAACATTTGAAAACTTTTGAATTTTAAAAACATATAGACATGTTTAAATTTTGATTATTTTGAAGATAAAAATTTTTAACTCTAAATCTTTAAAATTAGAGAAATTTCAAATATAAATTATACAAATTACAGAATTTCTAATTTAAAAAATAAAAACTTGCATAATTTTTAATTATAATTATTCAAAATTCAAAAATTTTTTATTGAAAAGATTTATAATTTAAAATTCTACTCTAATGAAGATTTACCGTGGAAAATTTTTCAAATTCAACGATTTGCAGTTTCAAATTCTTCAATTTTTATTATGTATAAATAAAAATGCTTAAATTCTGAATGTTCTATGTGATGAAATTTCGAATTGAAAGCATCAAAGTTACGGAATTTTTTATTATAAAACTTAAATTTTGAATAAAAAAGGAAATTAGAAGATTTTAGGCCTATTTTTTTAATTTTGCAGAATTTTTTCAAATTCTGCAAAATTCGAATCATTAAAAAATATTTAGATAACTTAACAGTTTTATAAAGATTAAAAAATATTTTAAAACTTGTAAAGATTGCAAAAAATGTAAACTTTTAAAGATTCCAAAACAAGAATCTTTTTAAGAATTTTGAAAGGTTTTCAGAGAATAACCAAAATTTCTGAAGATTCCTGGGAAAGTTTCAATTTTTTTTTTTATTCTAAAAAATACATTTTAAAATAGAATTAAGATAGATTTTAAAACATTTAAAATTATTTCCTATAATTTTGAAAAAGAATGTAGAATATTAAACAAAAATGAACTTCGAGTACGCTTAAAACAAAATATAGATTCTTTGAGATTTCGAATAAAAAATGTAGAAGCTCTTAAAGAATTTTGAAAGGTTTCAAGAGAATAAAAAATTTTATTTAAGATTTGGAAGGAAATTTAAAAATTATTTTTTCTTTTTGTAAAATTAGTTTTAGAAGAAAAATTTTTTTAAATATTTCAAAACATTTCAAATGGTTTCCTAAAATTTTGAAAAGGAGCTTAGAATATTTAAAGCACATTTATTAATTTTGCAGAATTTCTTAATTCTCGAAGTTTCTGGAAACAGAACTTTACCAGGAATTAAGAACCTTCTAAAACTCGTTACCGGGAAGCCCCATTTTTTGAGCTCGTGCTCTGATTGGCTATTTTGCGTGAGCCCTGCCCTTTCCAGCCAGCAGAACGCGCTTGCTTGCGAGTGAGCGGGAGAAAAAGGCAGCGTCAGTCTAGCTCGAGCAAGCGTCGTGTAAACATAAACTGAAGAAACTTATAGTTACTGGAATATTCGTTCGCTTATGATTTCTCGTTTCTCCTTCTCCCCGTGGAGTACAAAAGTTTAACTCATTTGTTAAAAATTGCATTTTTTTTTATTGAAGATTCAAAATTTTAGTTTCAAATCCATATCCTTTGTTGAAAGTTCGTTTTTTTAGTTGAAAATTAATTTTTTTAACTGAAAATTTAATATTCCGTTTTTAGCTTAAAGCTTCTCTTTTGTAGTTAAAAATTAAACTTTCTGGTCAATAATTCGTTTTTTTTGTAGAAATGTCGTATATTTTGTTCAAAATATATCTTTTAATGCACAAATAATATTTTTGGTATAAGATTTATCTTTTTAGTTTAAAAATTCAACTATTTAGTTAAAAATTGATCTGTTCTGTTTAAAAAATTTATTATTTTTCAGAAAATTCAATTATTCTGTTAAAAAATAATCATTTTGTTTGAAAAATTTGTTGTTGAAAATTGAACTGTCTTCGATTAAATTCGTTTCGCTGTCTTAAAAATAGCTATTCCATTTTTGGTTGAAGAATGATCTTTTTTTGAAAATTAATCTTTTTTGTTTAAAAAATTCAACAAAGTAGTGAAAATTTGACCTACTTTGTTCAAAATTCATTTTTTTTTTGTTGAAAGTTGAAGGTTTTATTTGAAAATTGATATCTTTGCTAGAAACTTTATTCTGTTATGTTGAAAATGAACTTTCGGGTTGAGAATTCAGTTGTTTTTTCGGAGATTCCTTAAATTGTTAAACAATTAAATATTTTGGTTGGAAATTTAACTATTTGGTTAAAAATTAACTTTTTGTTGAAGTGAAAATAAAAATTATTGAGGAAAAAGTCAAGGAATTTTGAAAATGAAATTTTGCGGACACCCTGACTGAATTAATTCTTTTTTGTGCCTCGGGAGTTGCAATTTGTTCCGGATTGAGATGCAGCTTTCTGAATAGTTTAGTGGAGAATCGACAATTGAAATCGAGCAACAAATTGACACCGATCAGCGATCATTAAGAGTCGCGATTAAACGAGTCAGCGTCTATTGCTTCGTACTTGAGATTAACTTTTCGCTTTCGTTGCGAAAGATCATTAATTCTCGCGACGGCCCACTAATCAAGTTTTAATGAGAGTCTGACGGGAAAAAAATAATAATAAAAGCAGAACCCTGACCTTCGGTTAGTGGGTGTTCGATGTTTAATGTTTAACATTCAATAATCACGTCGGTGACGCGACTTCTGATTCAACTTTTCTGAAATTAATGAAGAACGTTACATTAGAAATTGGCAAAGAAATTCATGCAAGAGATTTAGTTCAAAGATTTCATAAAGATTAAAAATATTTCGCGAAGATGTCAGATATATTTTAATTATTCAAGATTTCAATGATTTCGTGAAGATTTTGGATAGATTTAAAAGATTTCACAAAGACTTGAATGATTTCACAAAAATTTAAATAATTTCACAAATATTACCGAATATGTTAAATATTTTGCAAAGATATCGAATAGATTTAAAAGATTTGACAAAGACTTTCGATAGATTCCAAAGATTTTTTAAAGATTTCAATTTCATAAATATGTCGCAAAGATTTCAAAAAGATTTCAATGATTTTCCAAAGATTTCAAAATAATTTGTAATATTTCGCAAAGATTTCAGATAGATGTCAATAGTTTCCTAAAGATTTTAATGATTTCACAAATATTAGAAATATTTAGCACAGATTTCATATAGATTTAAAATATTTCACAAAGACTTTAATCATTTTCTAAAGATTTGACAAAGATTTCAATAATTTCACAAATATTTCCTTTAGATTTTAAAGATTGCACAAAATTTTAAGTGATTTACCAAAGATTTCAGAAATTTCGCAAAGATTTTGGATAGATTAAAAATATTTTTCAAAGACTTTTATCATTTTACAAAGACTTCAGATAGATTTCAAAAATCGCGCAAAGATTTTTAATATTTTAAAAATATTTTACAAATATTTCGCAAAGATTTTAAATATGTAGCAAAAGTTTTGGATATATTCAAAAGATTTCACAAAGACTAATTATTTTACAAATATTTTGGTAAAATTTTAAAGATTGCGCAAATATTTTAATGATTACCCAAAGATTCCACAAAGATTTCAAATATTTAAAAAAGATTTTGGATAGATTTAATATATTTCACAAAGAATTCAATGATTTTTCCCAAATTTCATTAAGGCTTCAATTATTTCACAAATTTTTTCTTTATATTTCAAATATTGCACAAAAATTTTCCAAGATTTCACAAAGATTTCCGAAGCTTTCAGAAGCCTTCACAAGGATTTCATAAACACTTCAATGATTTCCCAGAGATTGTAATCATTTTACAAATATTATAAAATATTTCAAATATTTCGCAAAGATTTCCAAAGATTTTCAAATCTTTTAGAAAGACTTCACAAATATGTCACAAGTATTTCAATGATTCTCCAAAGATTTTAGATAAATTTTAATGATGTCCCAAAGATCTTATTAAAATTTCAATAATTTCCCAAAGATTTCACAAAGTTTTAAAATATTTTTCAGATATTTCAGATAGATTCCAATGATTCCCAAAGCTTTCACAATGAATTTAAAGTTTTCACAAAGATTTTGGATTGATTTAAAAGATTTCACAAAAATGTCAATGATTTCCCAAAGATTTCACAAAAATGTCAATGATTTCCCAAAGATTTCCATAATTTCACAAATATTGAAAAAATATTTCTAATATTTTGCAAAAATTTCACAATGATTTTAATGATTTCCTGAATATTTTGAAGATTTCACAAAGATTTTAAATATTTCGCGAAGATTTTAAATGGATTTTAAAAATCCTCCAAAGATTAAAAATATTTTGCACATTTTTTCGAATAGATTTGAAAGATTTCACAAAGATTTCTAAATCTTTTAGAAAGTTTTCGCAAAAATTGTGATGATTTCCCATAGATTTCAGATGAATTTCAACGATTTTTAAAGATTTCACAAAGATTTTAATAATTACACAAATATTAGAAAATATTTCAAATATATTGCAAAAATTTACAAAGATTTCAATTATTTCCTAAAGATTTCAAAAATTTCACAAAGATTTCAAATAGTTTGCAAATATTTCTGATAGATTTCAATAATTGTCCAAAGATTTAAATGATTTCCCAAAGATTTCTCAGAGATTTTAAAGGCTTCACAAAAATTTCGGATTGATTTGAAAGATTCCACAAAGACTTCAATTATTTTCCGCAGGTTTCAATAATGTCACAAATATTATTGAATATTCAAAAAGTACTTTTAATATTTGGCAAAAATTTCAGAAATATTTCACAAAGATTTTAAATATTTCGCAAAGATTTCACATAGATTTAAATAATTTTCCAAAGACTTCAATGATTTTTCCAAGATTTCGTAAATGTTTCATTAATTTCATAAATATTATAAAATATTTTGAGAATGTTTCAAATATTTTGCAAAAATTTCTCTAAGATTTCACAAAGATTTCAATTATTTTTTAAAGATTTCAATAATTTCAAAAATATTATCTAATATTTAAAATATTTTGCAAAGATTTCCAAATATTTTACAAAAATTTCACAAAGATCAGAATGATTTTCAAACACAAATATTTCGTAAAGAATTCAGATAGATTTGAAAGATATCAAAAAGACATAATTTTCCAAATATTGCAATAATTTCACAAATATTATCAAATATTTAAAATATTTCGCGAAGATTGTCAAAGATTTCACAAATATTTAAATGATTTTTTTTATAAATATTTTAAAAATTCCACAAAGATTTCCGTTAGATTTTAAAGATTGCACAAAGATTTCAATGATTTACCAAAGATTTTAAAGATTTCAGAAAGATTAAAAATATTTCGCAAAGTTTTCACATAGATTAAAATAATTTTCCAAAAACTTGATAATTTTTCCAAGATTTCGTTAATGTTCTAATAATTTCATAAATATTATAAAATATTTTAAGAATGTTTCAAATATTTTGCAAAAATTTCCAAAGATTTCTGAAAGATTTCACAGAGATTTCTAAGTATTTAACAAAGATTTCAAGTATTTTTCAAAGATTTTAATAATTTAAAAAATATTATCTCATATTTTAAATATTTTGCAAAGATTTCACATAGATTAAAATAATTTTCCAAAAACTTGATATTTTTTCCAAGATTTCGTTAATGTTCTAATAATTTCATAAATATTATAAAATATTACAAGAATGTTTCAAATATTTCGCAAAAATTTCCAAAGATTCTAAAAGATTTTACAAAGATTTCTGAAAGATTTCACAAAGATTTCTAAAAGTTTTCACAAAGATTTCAATTATTTTCCAAAGATTCAATAATTTTAAAAATATTATCTGATATTTCAAATATTTTGCAAAGATTTCACAAAAATTTTACAATGATCAGAATGATTTTCAAACGATTGAAACACAAATATTTCGTAAAGAATTCAGATAGATTTGAAAGATTTTAATAAGACATAATTTTCCAAATATTGCAATAATTTCACAAATATTATTAAATAATTAAAATATTTCTCAAAGATTTCCAAAAATTTTACAAATATTTAAATGATTTCATAAATATTTTAAAAATTTAACAAATATTTTCGTTAGATTTCAAAGACTGCACAAAGATTTTAATGATTTCCCAAAGATTTCAAAGATTTCAGAAAGATTTTAAATATTTCGCAAAGATTTCACATAGATTTAAATAATTTTCCAAAGACTTTACTGATTTTTCCAAGATTTCTTAAATGCTTCAATAATTTTATAAATATTATAAAGTATTTTAAGAATGTTTCAAATATTTTGCAAAAATTTCCAAAGATTTATGAAAGATTTTACAAAGATTTCTGAAAGATTTCACAAAGATTTCAATTATTTTTCAAAGATTTCAATAATTTCAAAAATATTATCTAATATTTCAAATATTTAAAATATTTCGCGAAGATTTTCAAAGATTTCACAAATATTTAAATAATTCATAAATATTTCAAAAATTTAACAAATATTTCTGTTACATAACAAAGATTGCACAAAGATTTTAATGATTTACCAAAGATTTCACGAAGATTTTAAAGGATTCAAAAAAATTTCGGATTGATTTAAAAGATTTCACAAAGACTTCAATTATTTCCCTTAGTTTTCAATAATTTTACAAACCTCATTGAATATTCAAAAAGTATTTCTTGTATTTGGCAAAGATTTCTATGATTTACCAAAGATTCTAAAGATATTAGAAACATTTTAAATATTTCGCAAAGATTTCACATAGATTTTAATAATTTTCCAAAGACTTTAATGATTATACCAAGATTTCGAGAATGTTTCCATGATTTCATAATTATTATAAAATATTTCAAAAACGTTTAAAATATTTCGCAAAAATATCCAAAGATTTCTGAAAGATTTTACTAAAATTAGAATAATTTTCAAAAGATTAAAAAAATGTAACAAATATTTCGCAAATAATTCAGGTAGATTTAAAAGATTTCGCAAAGACATGATTTCCTAAATATTGCAATAATTTTACAAATATCAAATATTTAAAATATTTCGCTAAGATTTCCAAAGATTTCACAAAGATTATTATGATTTTCAAATGTTTCAAACACTAATATTTCATAAAGAATTCAAATAGATTAAGAAGATTTTACAAAGATTTTCAAAGAAATTCAATAATTTCACAAATATTACCAAATTATTCAAATATTTTGCAAAGATTTACAAATATTTTACAAAGATTTGATTGATTTCATAAATATTTCAAAAATTTTACAAACATTTCCGTTAGATTTCAAAGATTGCACGAAGATTTCAATGCTTTTCTAAAGTTTTCCCAATAATTTTAAAGATTTTACGTAGAGTTAAAATATTTTACAAGGAGTTCAATGATTTTCCAAAGATTGTTAAAATTTGACAAAGATTTCAAATATTTAGCAAAAGATTTTGGATAGACTAAAAAAATTTGGCAAAGGCTTTAATTATTTCACAAATATTACCAAATATTTCAAATGTTTTGCAAAAATTTTCAATGATTTTTAAAAAGATTCCAGAAAGATTTCACAAAGACTTCACAAAGATTTCAGGAAGATTTTACAAAGATTAGAATGATTTTTAAAATACTAAAAAAAATTTACAAGTATTTTGCAAAGAAATACAAGATTTTTAAAGATTTTACAAAAATTTTTAATATTTCGCAAAAATTTCAGAAAAATTTTAATAATTTTTTAAAGATTTCAATGATTTCTCAAAGATTATCAATTATTATCAAATATTTAAAATATTTCACAAAGGTTTCCAAAGTTTTCAGACAGATTTTACAAAGATTTCAGAAAGTTTTCACAAATATTTTAATGATTTTCCAAAGATTTTACAAATATTTAAAATAATTCGCAAAAAGTTCAGATAGATTTTAATAATTTTTCAAAGATTTCAATGATTTCCCGAAGACAGCAGTAATTTTACCATGATTATGAAATATTTAATATATTTTGCAAAGGTTTCTAAAGTTTTCAGACAGATTTCACGAAGATTTAAGAAAAATTTCAGAAATATTTTACAAAGATTTTCAAAGATTTCAGAAAGGTTTCACAAATATTTCAATGATTTTCAAAAAATTTCCAAGATTTCACAAATATTCAAAATAATTTGCAAAAAGTTCAGATGGATTTGAATAATTTTTTAAGGATTTTAATAGCTCCCCAAAGATTGCAATAATTCTACAATAGTTATCAAATATTAAAAATATTTCACAAAGGTTTCCAAAGTTTTCAGACAGATTTACGAAGATTTCAGAAAAAATTTCAGAAATATTTCGCAAATATTTCAAAAAATTTTAGATGATTTTAAAAATATTTCAGTGATTTCCCAAAGATTTCACAAATATTAAAAATAATTCGCAAAAAGTTTAGATAGATTTCAATAATTTTACAAAAATTCCAATGATTTCCCAAAGACTTCACACAGACTTTAAAGGTTTCACAAAAATTTAGGGTTGATTTAAAAAATTTCACAAAAACTTCAATTATTTTCCAGAGGTTTAAATAATTTCACAAATATTATAAAATGTTTAAAAAATATTGCTAATATTTCGCTGTAAAAGACACTAAAAAATTCCCGAATAATAAAATTTCCTAATTGAAAAACTTCCGATTAATAAAATTCTTGAATAATAAAATTCTCGAATTGAAAAATTTATGAATAATACAATTCCTGAAATAGAAAATTCCCAAATAATAAAATTCCGAAATAATGAAATTCACAAAATAAAAAATTTCCAAATGATAAAATTCTCGAATAATAAAATTCTCGAATTGGAAAATTCCCGAGCAACAAAATTTTTGAATAAAAATATTCCAAAGTTGGTAAACTTACGAATGATATAATCCTCAATTGTTATATTGTCGAGTAACAAAGTTCAAAAAATAAAGAAATTCTTGAAAAATAAATCTTTTGAATAATAAAATCCTCGGAATTTCCGAAAAATAAAATTCCAAAAATGTAAAATTCCTAAATAATAAAATTTCTGAATAATAAAATTCTCGTCACCGTAAAATTACCGGATACCAAAATTGCCAAATAATAAAATTACCGAAAATAAAATTCAGGAGTAATAACATTTACGAATAATAAAATTCCCAAATTGAGAAACTTCCGATTAATAAAATTCTCGAATAATAAAATTCTCGAATTGAAAATTTTTCGAATAATACAATTCCTGAAATAGAAAATTCCCGAATAATAAAATTCACAAACTAAGAAATATCCAAATAATAAAATTCTAGAATAATAAAATTCTCGAATTGGAAAATTCCCAAATACCAAAATTTCCGAATAATAACATTCTCGAATTAAAATATTCCCGAACAACGAAATTTCTGAATAAAAAAATTCCAAAATTAGTAAATTTACGAATGATAAAATCTTGAATTGTTATATTGCCGAAAAACAAAGTTCTCAAAATAGAAAATTCTTTGATAATAAAATTTCCGAATAATAATATTCTCGAAATTCGCGAATAATGAAATTCCAAAAATGTAAAATTCCCAAATAATAAAATTTTCGAATAATAAAATTCTCGACACCGTAAAATTACCAAATACCAAAATTTCCGAATAATAAAATTACCGAATAGTAAAATTCAGGAGTAAATAATATTTACGAATAATAAAATATCCAAATTGGAAAATTTTCGAATGATAAAATTCCCGAATAATAAAAGTACCCAATAGTAAAATTTTCGAATAATAAAATTACCAAAGTAGAAAATGCGTGAATAATAAAATTACCAAATAATAAAATCCCGAAATTGGAAAATTTCCGAATAATGGACATAAATATTATTTATTTATTGAAAGTACAAGTATCAAATACTCTTATAAAAAAATTATTTTTTGTTTAAATTTAAAATAACAATAATGGACAAAAAATTTCATCCAGAAATATATTTTATTTATTTATTGTTACTTTGAATTCAAAAAATAATTTTAGAGACTTTAAATATTGCAAATAATTTTTTTGATAGAAGTATTTTATTATTGTATTTTTAATAAATAAATAATGTTAATAAAAAACTTGTGAATTGATTAAATTCAGGAATTTTCTAGTTCGGATATTTCATTTCCGGGCATTTTATTTTTCGGGAATTTTCAGCCGTCCCGGCTAGTAGCCTAAAAATTAGTAATTTTTTAACAAAACCTTTTTTGTAGGAATTTCTAATTTTATAAAAATATCTAAGTATGAAAAAATACAAAGACTTCAAAGGAATTCAAGATTAAAAAAAAACAAGGTTTTCAAGATTTTAAAATAATTAAAATACTGCAAAGAATTTAAAGAATTAAAAAAAATTTTCGAGAGAAAATGAAAAAAAGTTTCTAAAGAAAAATCTGGCTCGAATTCAATGAAAATATTATTTCTCATATCAAAGTGAATAAACTGGCGGATGTGAAACGGCTTTTGATTTTACCGCACTTTGTTATAATATTTATTCTGGGTTATGTTGTGTGAAGAAACCCCTGAGCGGAAAAGATGTCTCTCGATTTCAAAAGTGAATCCTTCATATCGATTGATTTTAAATTTTAAGATTAATTTTTGAAATATTTTAATTTCAGAAATTATTTTGGTTTTTGACTCTAAACTTTTTTTTTGGCATCATTTTTGTCAACAAAATTACCTGGACTTAAAAGTTGTAAATTCTGTTCTTTAATTAAAATTTAAATAATCCAGTAACATCTTTTATTATTTTAGTAAAAAATCAATTGTCTTGGTTGAAAATTCAACTATTCTAGATAAAAATTCATCACCTCGGTTGAAAATTAATTTTTTAAACTGAAAAATAATTTTTTTAACTAAAAATTAATTTTTCAAACTAAAAATTAAACTTTTCCATTTTTGGAAGACAATTATTCTTGTTGGTTGAAAATTCAATTTTTTCATAAAATTTTTTTTCATCTGAACATTTAACTGTTTAATTTTTTGTTGAAAATGTATCTTTCCTGAAAATTCATGTATTTTGTTAAAAATTCACGTTTTTGGTAGAAAATTAATCTTTTTTGTTGAAAATTATTTTTTTTAGACTTAAATGTAACTTTTTTAGCTGGAAATTGAACTATATTGCCGGATATTCGGTTTTTATTTGAAAATAATTTTTTAATTAGAAATTTAACTAGTCCAGATAATGTTCCATAATTTTAATTGAAAACTTATATTGGGTTAAAATTATATACTTTTTTTTTAGCAAATTTAACTATTCAATTTTTTGTTGAAAATTTATCTTTTTTACTTAATAATTCATATATTTTGTTCAAATTTCTGCTTTTAGTGGAAAATTAATCTTCTTGGCTGAGAATTAATTTTTTTAATTGGAAAGTAGTTTTTTGACTAAAAATTGTAATATATTGTTGGAGATTCGCTTTTTTAGTCAAAGAATAAATTTTTTAATTGAAATCAGAGTAGTTTAATTGAATGTTCCGTCATTTTAATTAAAAATTCAACTCTTTGGTTGAAAATTATTTTTTTCAACTAAAACTGAAAATTTAACTTTTCCATTTTAGATTTATTTTGGTAGAAAATTAAGCTTCTTGGTTAGAAATTTCTTGTTTTTTTTTTATTGGAAAGATATATATTTGATAAAAATTTAACTATATTTTTCGAAATTCGCTTTTTCAATTAAAAAATAAATTTTTTTGCTAAAAATTTAAGCAACCTAAAAGATTTATACTTTTAGTTAAAAATGCATGTTTTTGGTTAAAAATTCAACTATTTCAGCTGAAAATTTATCACATTAGTTAAAAATTAATTTTTTTAACTGAAAGTTTAACTGTTTAATTTTTGGTCGGAATTTATATTTTTCACTCAAAAATTCGTGTATTTTGTTAAAAATTCGTCTTTTTCGGTAAAAAAATAATCTTCTTAGTTGAAAATTCAACTGAAAATTTAACTAATTCAGTTTAAAATAACTTTTTTTCCAACTAAAAATCATTAAAGTTTATTTTTGTATTTAAAAGGGATTTTGTAACTGAAAATTAAATATATTTTTGGAAAGTAGTTCTTTTACTTGAAAAATAATTTTTTCAAATAAAAATTTAAGTAAACCAGTTGAAGATCAATACTTTTAGTTAAAAGTTCATGTTTATGTTTAAAAATTTAGCTATTTCCATTAAAAATTTATTACTTGGGTTGAAAATTAATTTTGTTAACTAAAAATTTATAGTCGAAAATTTATCTTTTTTACTTAAAAATTCGTGTATTATGTTGCAGAGTCGTCAAATATTCCATAATTTTTGTTAAAAATTCGCCTTTTTGGGAGAAAATTAATTTTCTTGGTTGAAAATTTGTCTATTTCAGTTGAAAATTCATCATTTTGGTTAATATTTTTTTTTCTAGATGCAACTATTTTAGTTGAAATTTGAGCTATATTGTTGGAAATTTGTGTTTTTTTTTAACCTAAAAAATGAATTTTTAATTCAAAATTTAACTAATCCAGGTAAATATTCCATCATATTATGTGAAAACTCTTCTCTTTGGTTTAAAAATTCCATTTTTAGATGAAAATTTCATCTTTTTGGTTAAACATTAATTTTTATAACTAAAAATTTAGCTGTTCAATTTTTTGATGAAAAATTGATCTTTTTTAGTTGAAAATCTATCAATTTTGTTTAGAAGTCGCCCTTTTCCGTAGAAATTAATCTTCTTGTCTGAGAATTCATTTTTTTTGCTCAAAATTCATCTATTTCAGTTGAAGATTTTTCATTAAAATTCAACTTTTTCAGTTGAAGATTCCAATTTCACTTAAAAATTCATTAGTTCAGTTAAAAATTAATTTTTTTCCACTAAAAATTGAACTATTTTATTGTTGCTTGCAAATTGATCTCCTTTAGTTCAAAATTTAACTATTTGGTTAAAAATTTGTTTTTCTTTTTATTTGAAAATTCCATTATTCTATTGAAAAATAATCTTCTTTCTGAAAAATAATCTTCTTGGTTAAAAATTGAATTTTCCCAGTTAAATATTTTTTATTTTGGTTAAAATTTTATCTTAGATTTATCATTTAAGGTAAAAATTTATCTTTTTTTATTTAAAATTCAACTATTCCAGTGAAAAATGCATCGCTTTGGTTAAAAATCAATCTGTAGGTTAAAAATTTAATTCTTCGGTTACAAATGAATTTTTCAATTGAAAAATAAATTCTTCAATTTTTGGTTAAAATTTATCTTTTTTTACTTGAGAATTCATTTATTTTACTGGAAATTCTGTCAATATTTAAAAAAAAAAATTTTTAACCAAATTACAGAGACACTCAAGAAATAATTACAAAGATCTGCTTAATAAAATTAATATTTGCTTCTGTCGAGGTCAGATTGTGTCACATTTTGTAGAAGAGAGAAGACCCTAATCATGATTTGCTTCATTAGCAATTTGCAATTTCAATATTGAAGTGTCATTTAGCAGCCGAGTTCGAAATTCTCGGTGGTTTAAAAAATGTATATCACTTCT
>JAUELO010000241.1:477877-505858 GCA_032357855.1 Amphibolips quercusostensackenii | reverse complement strand
GATTCGGATTCAGCACAAAAAACTTCTCTGAAAATGATTTGTCTCAGTCCATGAGCACATAGGTCACATTTTGTTGACCAGTGATATTAAACTTTTCTGATATGAATTTCTTCTTCCTTAGTCAGAAATGCTTTAGATGGTCCATTTTTGGATTCTTTCTATTTTCAAAGAAAGCTGTGCGACAATATTTTTTTCTCGACCTCGGATTATCCACGACTTCTGCTATTTTCGTATCTTTCATATCGGACCGATCGCTTGCATTCAGTCTCGTGGTCTGTCGTGCAGTCTTCGCAGCTTTTCAAAGTTAATAATATACTTATATCGCAGACTTGTCAGTTTGAGGGCCGCCTTAAATTTAAATCGCGTCAGTCACGACTTTATCGTTTCATTTTTTTCCACGGTAAAAGAAAAAAGCTCCGCTTTTATTTTATAGGTCAAGAGTTTACTTCCTGGAATATATATTTACACTTTTCAAAACTCCTCGAAAGGAAAATATTAAATTAACAGAGTGCCTAATTTTCTGGAAATTCTTGAGAATGTGGAAAAGTCCTTAAATTTTGCTAATGGTCTTGAGAAAAAAATCTTTTTTGGTTAAAATAGAACGTATGACTTTTTTCGTTGAAGAATCATATTTTTAGGTTAAAAATTTAACTAATTGGTTGAAGCTTGAACTATTATGTTAAAAATTCATTTTTTTAAGATTTATTATTTTAGTTAAAAATTCATCTTTTTGTTGAAAAATCCAACTTTTCTGAAAATTAAATCCAAGAATCAAAATGTTATACACGTTTTATGGTAGTGCTTTTTGATACAAATTAGTATTTTATAAAGAATTTTATTATAAAATTATAAAGTTTCGAAGAGGATTTAAATTTTCTAAAAATGTTAGGTTGTCTTCGTTTTTCAACCGGAAATTAGCATTTTTTAACAGAAATAATCAAGACTCGAAATTAACAGTTTTAAGTTATGTTAACCTACACTGGAAATTAATATTCCTAATCCAAAAATTATTATATTTTAAAGATTAAAAATTTGTTAATATTATTGATGCTTTTCGTTTTTTTTAGTTTTAATTGCAAATCGAAATTTTTAAACAAAAATTATACGATTTTTAAGTTTCATAATTTTTGAACAGTTTTAGGTTACGTTAGCGTTATACATTATTGTTCTTGCCTGTATAAATTCAATCTTTTTCAATAAAAAATGCAACTGTTTAGTTAAAAATTAATCTGTTTAAATTAAGTGCCTAAACATTTTGTCAAAGATTAGTATTTTTTAGTCAAATTCAACTATTTTTTTAAAAATAAAACTCCTTTTTTGTTAAAATATAAGCTATGAGTTGAAAATATTTTTTTTTTGTTCGAAGATTTATTATTTCAGTTTAAAATTAAACTTTTTGTTGCAAAATTCAACCGTTTCGCAAATTAAATCTAAGGATTTAAATGTCATACACGTTTTATGTTAGTGCTTTTTGCTGCAAATTAAAATTTTTATAAATAAATTTTTTCTTACAATCATTGTATTTTAAAGATTGAAAATTTGTCAATAATTATTCATGTTTTTCGTTTTTTAGTGTTTTTAGCGAAAATCTAAATTTTTGAACAATTATTCGATTTTCAAGTTTGATAATTTTGTAACAATTTTAGATTACGTTAGCGTTTTAAACCAAAAGTGAGTATTAAAAAAAATTGTTATTGTTTGAACAAGATTTTTAATTTTTGAACAGTTTCAGATTATATTCACGATTTTCACAAAAAATCCGTTATTTAAGAAAATAAAAAAATAGATTTCAAAAAATATTCACAACTTTTTAACAATTTACATAATTATTATATATTAATTCTGAAATTGAGATATCAATTTTCATCAATTATCAAAAATATTGTTCTTTGATATTTTCTAAATTAAAAATCTAGCTTTTTGGTTGAAAATTAGTCTGTTTTGATTAAGTATTTAAATATTTTGTTTAAAATTAGTATTTTTTTTAAATTTAACTCTCTTTTCTATTTTATATTAAAATCTTATTTAGTTAAAATATGAGCTATGAAATTTTTTGGTTGAAAATTTAATTGATTTTTTGAAAGTTAAAACATTATGTTAAAATATAATGTTAAAATTTCATTTTTTTTGTCTGTAGATTCATTATTTTAGTAAAATATTTTTTTGTAGTTTGTTAAAAATTAATTTAGTCTGTTGAAAATTTAACTCTTTGGTTGGAAATTAAGCTACTTTGTGAAAAATTTAATTTATTACTTGGAAATTAAATTTTTTAAAGTGAAAATTTAACTTTTCCATTTTTTGTTGAAAATGTATTTTTATGTATTGAAAATTCAACTACCTCTTTGTAAATTGAACTCCTTTGTTAGAAATTCATTTTTTTATTAAAGACTCATAATTTTGGTTGAAGATTTAACTAAATGGTTGAGGGTTGAAATATTATGTGGAAAATTAATTTTTTTTGTCGGAAGATTCATTTTTTAAGCTAAAAATTCATATTTTTGTTTGAAAATTTAACTATTTTGGTAGGAAATGAATTTTTTCGAGTATAAAATAAATGGAAAATTTGGTTGCATATTTATATAAAAAAATTTAACTATAAAAATTCAACTACATATTTTGTTCAAAATCTGTGTTTTCTTTTGCTTGAATTAAACTTTTTTTGGGGTTAAAATTAAAATATTTTTTTTTCGTTGAAATACCAAGTGTTACATTTTTTGTTAATATTTCATCTTTTCAATAAAAAAATTTGCTGGTTGAGAAAAAAAAAATTTCAGTTTGTCAAAAATTAATTCTTTCAACTGAAAGTTTCACCATTCGTTAAAAAATTTAAGTGTTTAGTTTGAAGGTAACTTTTTTGCTAAAATTTCACATTTGCGTGTTTGAAAATTTTTTTTGTTGTAAATTCAACTATTTTGTTTAAAATTTGATTTCTTATTTGAAAATTAATTTTTTAACTGAAAGTTTAACTATTTTGTTAAGAATTTAACTATTTTGTAGCAAATTTGTATTTTTTGGTTGAATTATACTGTTTTCAAATTTAAATAAAAATCTGTTTTAGCTGAAATACCAACTATTCAATTTTTGGTTGATAATTCGTCTTTTTAAGATAAAAAAATTTGTTGGTTTTGAAAAAATTCATTTTTTTTGGAGACTCATATTTTGGTAAAGGTTGAACTACTTTCTTTTTTTTTTGTTGTTGAAAATTTATTTCATTGGTTAAAATTTCGATTTTTTAAAATTGAAAATTACTTTTTTAATTTGCAAATTTGACTATTCCAATTAAAGATTTATTATTTTTTATAAAAATCCATCTTGTTGGTTGAAAATTTACCTACTTTGTTGAAAACTCATTTTTTAAATTAATTATTTGAAACTAAAAATATAACTATCCCATTTTTGGCTAAAAATTTATTTTATTTTTAAATTGAAAATTCAAACTACTTGGGTAAAAGTTGAACCTTTTGTTAAAAATTAAATTTTTTTTAAGATTCATCTCTTGGGTTCAAAATGTAACTATTATGTTGAAAATTCTTTTTTTTGTATTTAAATTAATTTTTTACCTAAAGTTTAACTTTTCCGTTGTTTGTTAAAAATTGATCTTTCTTAATTAAAAATTCGTGTTTATTTCTAGAAAACTAATCTTTTTGGATAAAATTTATATTTTCGTGTTAAAAATGTAATTGTTTTACAAAAAATTCGTCTTTTGGTTTGAAAGTTCAATAATTTGGATGAAATTTTTTCATGTTTCTTGACTGAAAAATTGTTTATTTATTATTCATTTATTTTTATAAAATATTTGAAGGGAAATTATCAGATTTTAGAGGATTCTGATGATTTTATTCGATTTTAAATACTCTCAAGGTATTTTAATACATTTTTCAGTATTTTAGGAAATATAAGATTTTGTGTAATTTCATGGGACTTGATACTACTATTTAGATTCATATAGATTTATATAGATTTAAATTAACTAATATATTTCTCATAATTTAGGAAATACTATATTTGCTAGTTTCAAAATTATTATTTTTTTACTCAAACTTTAACTATTCCATTTTTAGATAAAAATGGATAATTTTCAGTTGAAAATGAAAGTATTTGTTTTAAAATTGACATATTTTGTTTTGTAAATTCATCTTTGTTTTTAGAAAATTAATCTCCTTGCTTAAATTTTCAACTATTTTGTTGAAATTAATTATTTTTCTTCAAAATTAATTTTTTGAACTTTGGTTGAAAATTAAGTTTTTCGTTGGAAATTCGTATTTTTGGTTTAAAAAATTACCTGTTTTGGCTTTTTAAAGGTGTCTTAATGATAAATAAAAGATTTAAAAATTTAAATATAAAATTGTTTTATTTCATCTCTGAAAGATTCTGTATTAAAAATTGGAAATTTGTCCTCTAAATATTATTGGTCAGAGAAAATGAAAAATTAGTCAGGGAAATATAAAAATTTTTTTAAATGAAATTTTGGGGCCACCCTGTAAATGTAGAGAAAGAATATTATCTCAATTTACTGTTTCGCATTATTTTTTCTTTGTTTCAGTGAGAATCTATCCGAAGATGACCTCGAGGTGAGTTCATTTTTAGATCTTATTTTTAAATAGTAATTTTATGGATTCAGGGATGCAGGATTTCAATAATCAAAAAATTTCAAGGATTTGAACATTTTTAAAAGAATTTTCAGTCTGGCTGCTGGACCACGAAACTAGAAAATGAGAGTAAAATTATCTTTTGACCAAGAATTTTACTAATTTTTAGAAGAAATTATTAAAAAATCAAGTTTACATTGCGTAATTTAAAAATCTTTAACTTTACAAATTTTCCGGTTTAGGTTTTCATTTTTAAACGTGTATTTTCCACTTGCAGAATTTTAAAATACAGTTTCGAAGACTTAAACTATTAAAATATAATAGCTTCTGGAATGGAACATATTTGTTTAAAATCGTCTTAATTTAATCATTGTAAATATAATTTAGTTAATGATTTTCAAAATTAAACTGTAGTTCGAGTATCTAAAATTAAAAAATAATTCATTATAAAAGACGCTTTCATTTCATTTCAATATCTATTCAAATGTTGTTTCAGTCTAAAATAATCAATTCTAAGCCCCTTTTATGTCGATATTTAAATATTAAAAATTGAAAAATAATTGATAAAATCCTGTTTAAATATTGTTTTAAGTAGTATAGCAAAGCGGGAGCTGCACCACTTACCGACCGAGCAAGGTTCTATTCCATGCTATGTTACCGACACCAGATAATTACCATCGGTCGGTAAGTGGTGCAGCTCGGCTATACTACTATTTCAGTCTAAAATATTTCATTTTTAACCCATTCAATTTGAAATTTTTTAATAAAAAAAAAAGAACAATTTTTATATATTAAGCAATATTTGACTGTTCATTTAAAATAAGCAATTATGATTTAAATATTAAAAAGAAGTTTCACTTAAAAACTGAACAATTTAAAATTCAATTAATTGTAATAAAAAGACTCAAATCGATAAAATTGCAGAGTGATGCAATTTTAATTGCTCCATTAGAAAAAATGTCTAAATTTATAAATTAAAATTCGTCTTTTTGTCTTGAAATGTCGACCGTTTAGTAGAAAATTCTTTTGTTTGTTTGAATATTTAATTTTTGATTAAAACTGAACTTTTTTGTTGATAATTTGTGATTAAGGAGAATACATTTTTAATAAAAACACAAATTTTCTGCATAACAGTTTAATTTTGTACCCAACAGTTTAATTTTGTACCAAACAGTTTAATTTGATACCAAATTATACAATTTCGAAGCCAAAAAGACCAATTTTCCATAAAACTATTAATTTTCAACTTGAGAATATAGTTTTTTTAATAAAAAAGTTAATTTATAACCAAACAATTCAATTTTCAACAAAATAATTAAATTTTCAGTTTAAAAAATTACTTTTGAACCAAAAATGTAAATTTAAACTCTAATATTGACTTTTCAACCAAAAAAATTAAGTTTTAAAAGCGTGGTTCAATTTTCAACCATGGAGTTGTTTTTTCAACCTAAAAAGATGAATATTCAACGAAAAATGTACTAGTATATATTTCCACAAAAAATATTTTATTAAAAAGTAAAAAATAAGCAATTGAATTTAAACAACAGAGACGAATTTTCAATAAAATACGAGATTCTTAACCAAAAAAATGGATTTTCTACCAAAAAAAAATAATTTAAAAAAGACTTGATTTTCAACCAAAAAATTGGTTTTTCACCAAAAAAGACGAATTTTCAATAAAGTACATAAATTTTTAACTAAATACTTAATATTAAATTTTAAATAAATTTAATATCAAAACAGATCAATTTTCAACACAAAATATTATATATATATATATATATATTTCTATTGCGAATTGATTTTCAGTGAAAAAAAAAACAAATTTTCAACAAATAGTTGAATTTTTAGCTAAAAATTCTTTTTTAACCAAAAAGAAGGAATTGAAAGTAAAGTAGGATTTAACCAACAAAGATGAATTTGCACTAAAATACTTGATGTGTAACTAAAACAATTGATTTTATACCAAAAAAGACGATTTTTTAACCAAATTGTTGAATTTTTAACAAAATTAAATTTTAAACCGAATTTTTATTTTGTTGCAAATTTTTTTTTTCGAAAATTTAAGTAACTTGTTAGAAAATTAACTTTTTTGTTAAAAATTTTATATATTGCTGATGCAAAGTTAATCAATATTAATTATTACATTTTTCTTGAAGCATGCGTTCTCTGAGTTAAAAATTTAACTACTTTTTGAAAAATTTAACTACTTTGTTAAAAATTTTGTTTTTTTCTGTTGAAGATTCATCTATATGGTTAAAGGTTTAAATATTTTGTTGAAAACTTACTTCTTTTTTTAAAGATTAATTTTTTAAACTAAAAATGTAATTCAAAATTCAACTACTTCGGTAAAAGTGGGAATGCTTTGTAAAAAAATAAATTTTTTCGTTTTAAGATTCAAAAATAACTGTCTAGTTGAAAATTCTTCTCTCCGGGTCAAATATTGAATTTAAAAATTGAAAATTTAACTGTACTCTAAAAAAATTCGTTTCGTTGGCCAAAAATTTAACTATTTAGTCAAAATTGACACTGTTTTTTATTAAAGTTTTATCTTTTTTTTAAATTTATTTATGCTGTTTAAGATTTATGTTTTTTTTTAAATTTGTCTTTTTTGGTTAAATTCAACTCTTTTTTATTAAAATTTGAAATATTTGTTTGTTGAAATATCAACTATTAATTATTACTTTGAGAACTCATTTTTTCGTTGTTAAAAAATTCATCGAATCAGTTAAAAGTTGAACTACTTTGTTAAAAATTCATGTTTTTGTGTGTTGACGATTCAAAATTTCAGTTAGAAATTTAACAATTTGGTTAAAAATTCATGTATTTTGTTAAAAATGCGTCTTTTAGTAAAAAATTAATATTCTTGATTGAAAATTTACATTTCTAATTTAAAAATTCAACTGTTTTGTTTTTGTATTTTCTATTTGGAAACTGATCTTTTGGTTAAAAATTCAATTATTTTGTTCAAAAATAATTTTTTGGTAAAAATTCAACTGCTTTGTTTAAAATGTAAAATATTTCAACTTGAAATGTATGAATTCAAAGCGTTAAATATTGCATTGAATTATGCATCTATATTAATTTTATTTAAAAGAATTTGAATGATTAAATAATAAATAATTTAAAATTTAAATTATATAGTCTTAAATTAAAAACCTAAATTGTTGAATAATTTCAAGTTTAAATGTTTAAAATAAATGTTTCTTGATAAATAAATGATAAATAAACAAATAAATTATAAACTTTTTTCATTTGAAAAAATAATCCAAGTTGACAAGTTTTATAATTGAGTAAGAAATATTTTTAACCCAGACTCAGAATCCTGCAAGCTTAATGACGATAAAAAAAATGGCTTTAATTTTAAAGTTTATTTTGCTTGCAAAAAAATTTGTTGGACAATCCGAGAGAGAATAATTTACTCTATGTTTCGAGCCCTGCAAATGTTAGAAACAGAAAACTATAACATATAAATTTTTTTTAAATCCTAACTCTACGTAGTTTATGATGAGATCGGATATTATAGGTTAGAAGATGATAGGCTAGGATAAGATCGGATCTGGTAGGATAGGACCGGATCCAGTAGTATATGATCGATCGGGTAGGCAAGGATCGGATCGGGTACAATAGGATCGGGGATGGGTCGGGATGGGATCAGATTGGATGAGGTAGGATCGGATGGTATATGATCGAATGGGATAGAGGACAGGATCGGGTGGAATCGGACCAGATGGGATATGATAGGATAAGATAGGGTAGAATCGGATCAGATGGGTTGGGTTGAAATCAGATTTGATCTGATGAGATGTAATTGGATAGAATCGGAGGGGATATCGTCAGATGAAATAGGGTAAGATCGGATGGGACGGGTCTGGATGAGTTTGTATCGAACGGGATATCATTAGATGGGATAGGGTAGGTTTAGATGAGATAGAGGAGGATCGGCTGGGATATGATCGAATGGGATAGGGGATAGGATCGGGTGGGATCGGACCGGATGGGATATGATAGGATGGCATAGGGTAGAATCGGATCGGATGGGTTGTGTTGGAATTAGATTCGATCCAATGAGATATAATCGCATAGAATCGGAGGGGATATGGTTAAATTAAATAGGGTAGGATCTGATGAGACAGGTATTGGATGGGTTTGTATCGGACGGAATATGATGAGATGAAATAGGGTAGGTTCAGATGAGACAGGGTAGGATCGTATTAGATAGGGTAAGATTGTATTAGATAGGGTAAGATTGTATTATATAGGGTAAGGTTGTATTAGATAGGGTAGGATCAGGTAGAATCAGATCGGATGGGATATAATTAGATGAAATAGGGTAGGATAGGATCAGCTGGGACGGTTTAGAATGAGATCGGCTCCGATGAGATATAATCGGATGGGATCAGATCGGATAGGATCGGAGGGAATACGGCCAGATGGAATAGGGTAGGATCGGATAGGACGGATCTGAATGGGACCGTATCGGACCGAACGAGGCTTAATCGGATGTGATATCATTTTAAATACTATATTGAGTAGCCTACAAAATTTTTTTTGCAGGCGCATGTCGCTCATTTTGACTGATTTGTTATTTCTGATGTGAGCCCGAGTTTCGGTTCTGTATTCGACTGTCCGTCTATCCGTCCATTTTACTTTACTTCCCCGATAGAATATGTACATATAGAATAGGATCAGATCCGGTAGGATAGGATCGGATGGGATAGAATATGAACAGATGGATGGGTTGTGATCAGATGGATAGGATATGATCAGATGTGTTGGATATGATCAGATGGATGGGATATGATCGGATGGGATGGCGCAGTATCGTATGGGATAGGGTAGGGTCGGATGAGATCGATTCAGGTGCGATATTATCGGATGAGATAGGATCAGATTGTATGTCATCGGACAGGATAGGGTAGGATCGGGGGGGATATGGTAGGATCCTATGGGATAGGGTAGGATCGGATCGGATGGGATTGGACCGGATAGGATTAAATGGGTCGGAATCGGATTAAATCAAATAAGATATATTCTAATAGGATCGGAGGGGGTATGGTCAAATAGAATGAAGAAGGATCCGATAGGACGGGTCTGGATGGGATCGTATCGGACGGAATATGATCAGATGTTATAAGGTAGGTTCAGATGGGATAGGGTAGGATCGTATTCGATAGGGTAGGATCATATGGGATTGGAATGGATAGGATATTATCATATGGGAAAAGGTAGGGTATGATCCTATGGGACGGGTCGGAATAGGATCGGATCGGGATCGGATCGAATTTAATCGAATGAGATATAATCGAATAGAATAAGATGGGATAGGATCGGTGGGGATACAGGTAATAAGGAATAGGAAATAGGGTTGGATCGGATAGGATCGGTCTGGATGGGATCGTATCGGACAGAATATGATTAGATAAGATAGGATATTTTTGGATGGTATAGGGTAGGATCGTTTTGCATAGGAAATGATCAGATGTTATCCAACCGGATGGTATATGATCAGATGGGATAGGGTAGGGTAGGACCCGATGGGCCGGTACGGGTCGAAATGGGATCGGATTTCATCGGATGAGATATAATCGGATAGGATCAGATAGGACGGGATCGGTGGGGATATGGTCAGATGAAATAGGTTACGATCGGATAGGATAGGATGGCATCGTATCGGACGGGATATGATAAAATGGGATAGGGTAAGATAGGATCGAAGGAGACGGTTTAAGACGGAATGAAACTGGATGGGATGTAATAGGATTTTAAATACCTTATTAAAGAGTCTACACAAATCTTTATTGTAGTCGCATGTCGCTATTTTGACTAATATTTTATGTCTTTCTTTATCGTCTGTCCGTCATGCTTCTTCGGCTGTTAGGATATTAAAAGATGCTATAGTGTAAGGAAGAATCGGTTCGGATGGGATGGTACGAGATTGGATGGGATAGGGTAGGATCGGATGGGATCGAATCGGATGGGATATGGTAGATTCGGATGGGATCGGACCGGAACGGATCGAATCGTATTTTATGGGATATGATGAAATGGGATAGGGTAAGATAGGATTAGAGGAGACGCTTAAAGACGGAATGAGACTGGATGGGATGTGATAAGATTTTAAATACTATATTAAATAGGCTACAAAAATCTTTATTGTAGGCGCATGTTGCTATTTTGGCTAATTTTTTATGTCTGTCTTTACTGTCTGTCCGTCATGCTTTTTCTGCTGTCAGGATATTATAAGATGGTTTTGTGTGAGGTGGGATCGGGTCGGATGGGATAGGATGGTATCGTATCGGACGGAATATGATAAAATGGGATAGGGTAAAATAGGATTAGAGGAGATGCTTAAAGACGGAATGAGACCGGATGGGATGTGATAAGATTTTAAATACTCTATTAAATAAGCTCCAAAAATCTTCATTGTAGGCGCGTGTTTCTATTTTGGCTAATTTTTTATGTCTGTCTTTACCGTCTGTCCGTTATGCTTCTTCCGCTGTGAGGATATTATAAGATGGTATTGTGCAAGGTAGGATCGAGTCGGATGGGATGGTTCGGGATCAGATCGATTAGGATAGGGTAAGATCAGATGGGATCAAATAGGATGGGATATGGTAGGTTCGGATGGGATCGGAGCGGATGGGATCGGATCGTATTGGATGGGATATTATAAAATGGAATAGGGTAAGATAGGATTGAAGGAGATGATTCAAGACACAATGAGACTAGATGGGATGTGATAGGATTTTAAATACCATATTAAATAGGCTACGAAAGTCTTTACTGTAGGCGCATGTTGCTATTTTCATCAGTTTTTTATGTCTGTCTTCACCGTCTGTCCTTCATGCTTCTTTCGCTGTTGGGATATTATTAGATGGTATAGTGTAAGGTAGGATCGGGTCGGATGGTATGGTTTGGGATTAGATCGTATGGGATAGGGTAGGATCGAATCGGATCAAATCGGATGATATAGGGTAGATTCAGATAGGATTAGACCGGATAGGATGGGATCGGATCGTATTGGATGAGATATAATCGAATAGGATCGGAGGGGATATGGTCAGATGGAATAGGGTAAGATCGGATGGGGCGGGTCTGGATAGGATCGTATCGGACGGGATATGATCAGATGTGATATGGTAGGGTTAGATGCTATAGAATAGTATCGTATTAGATAGGGTAGGACGAGATGGGATCAGACGGCATAGGATATAATCGGATGGAATAGGGTAGGGTAGGATAGGATCAGATGGGACGGATCGAAATGGGATTGAATCGCATAAGGTGTTATTCAATGGAATTGAAATGGATAAAATCGAAGGGAATATGCTTCGATGGAATAAGGTAGGATCGGATGGGATTCGGCTGGACGGGATAAGATCGGATGGGATATGATCGGATAAGATGGGGTGGGATAGAATCGGATTCGTCGGGTCGGGTTCGGATTGAATTAGATGGGATATAATCAGATAGGATAGAAGAGAATATGGTCAGATATAAAAAGGTCAGGATCAGATGGGACGGGTCTAAGTGGGATTGTATCGGACAGGATATGATCATATCGGATAAGACGGCTTGGGACGGAACGAGGCTGCATTGGATGTGATCGGATTTTAAAATTCATATTGAGTAGGCTACAAAAATCTTGTTTTTCGGCTCATGTCACTTAATTTGACTATTTTTGTATGTCTGAAGTGAGTCCAAGCCCTGTAATGGTTTCTAATATTTTAAGGTTTTTGTGAGCCAGGGCTGCAATCTTTGCAGTTTCGGACGGGTCTAGGTGGGATTGTATCGGAAGGTTTATGATCATATCGGATAAGACGGCTTGGGACGGAACGAGGCTGCATGGGATGTGATCAGATTTTAAATGCTATATTTAGGCTACAAAAATCTTGTTTTTAAGCTTATGCCACTTAATTTGACATATTTTGTATGTCGGAAGTGAGTGCGAGCCTGTAATGCTATTTAATATTTTTAAGTTTTTGTAAGCCAGGGCTGGAACCTTTGCAGTTTCGGTTCGATGATCGACCGACCGTCTTTCGTACTTTTTCCGACAATAGGATATGTTCAGATGGGATAGGATAGGATCGGATCTAATAAGATAGGATCGAATGGGACGGATCTGGATGGGATCGTATCGGACGGGATATAATCAGATGTGATAAGGTAGGATCGGATGGGATCGGACAAAGTGGCATATGATCGGATGGGATAGGGTTGAATCCGATGAGATCGGACTGGATGGGATATGATTGAGTGGGATATGGTAGGTTCGGATCAGATCGGTCGGGTCGGAATCGGATCGGAATCGGATCGGATTGGATGAGATATAATTAAATAGGATCGGAGGAGATATAGTCAAGTGGAATAGAGTAGGATCGCATTGGACGGGTCTGGATGGGATCGTATCGGACGGGATGGTTCGGGAACGGATCGGACCGGATGGATAGGATCGGATTTTAATTACTATATTAAATAGGCTACGAAATCCTTGTTTGTAGGCGCATGTTGCCTTAGTTGACTGATATTTTTTTGAAATTCTTTTTCTAGAGGAAGTATACAGCACTTTCCGTGGGTCTCCGGGCAGACAGGATGACTCTCTCCAGGAGGATGACGCTTTCCCAGAGACAGAGGGACCAGGCGGAGCGAAATATGAGGACCGAGGTGGAGAAAATGCAGCAAGACATACAGGCAAGCGAGAACAGCAAAGTACCTTAGAATAGAAGAAGTTTTTTAAAAAAAGTGACTTTAGAAAGTTAAAAGCGTCGAGTCTCCGTCGAATCTAGCCAGTTATGTAGAAAAGAAACGAAACAAGACGAGACGAGACGATCTATTTGCACGATTCGATCCAAGTTGAAGAGATGAAATTTTCACGAAACGTCAGGATCTCGCACCACTCTGCACCGACAAGGAGTCACTCGAGAGGGTCGAGAGGGTGAGCCGGCAGCTCGAGATGATCGCACAGTGCTCTCACAGGGTCTCCTGCGTTGCTGAAACTCTTGGTGCCGTCCATCAGGAACGTCGAGTCTCCAGGGCGGCTTTGCTAGCTGATAGGTATCTTCAACTCCTCAGAACCAGATGCGAGAAACTCCTTGCTGAAGTCAACGAGACCAAGTGAGGATTCCTGAGCTGTTTTTCTCTTCTGGGGCTAATTCCTTCCTCCTCCTCTTCCTCCTCCTCGTACTTCCTCTCCGTTACGAAGAAGTCGTTCCTCAATTTCCATCGTTCTTCAACTTCATCACTCTTCAATTTGGGCTTTTTTCAAAATCAGATCAATTTTTAGTGACTTCTTCTGAGATTTAAACGGTCACCTGGAATTTCTCGTTCCCATTTCCTTGATTCCTCCCTCCTAGAATCCTTCCAAAAAGAAAATCCAAAAACGAATTAGCTCGAGGAAAGAAGAAATGAATCAGACACGAAAAATCGAAACTCTGATTAAATTTCAGGCGAATCCTGATGGAGAACAACATCATGATTGAGGAACATTCCAGCGAGCTGGGTGACGATATTCCTCGAATTCGGTATCGAGCTGTGCCCACCAATAATCGTACGATGGTTCGAAAATACTGAAAGACACTTTTTCGCTATTTTCGCTGCTGCTTTTTTCATTTTCGATTATTGATTATTATTTATTGAATATTTATCGCATTTTTCTGTTTTGCTTGCTTATATTTTTCCTCATATCCCTGCTTTTATTTCCTTGGTTTTGTCTTTAATAGGGTGAGTGGTTCGGTCCTCCTGATGATAATATAATTGATAAAAATATAAGAAAAAAAAATTTTTCCTCTTGGGCTAATTATGGACATTTTGCTTTAATTTGAATATATTTTGTTATTTGCAGGCTTCACAGTTGGTTCCATATTCACCCTTAAAGTCAACTAATTTTATTAATTATTTTCTAACAAAAAGATAAATTAAAAAAAAAAATACATAAATTTTCAACCTGATATTTGAGTTTTAAACTTAAAATAGAACAGTCAAGTTTTAATCTAGAAGAATTAATTTATAAAAAAGTGATTATAATAAAATAATTAAATTTTGAACTTAAAAGATTCAATTTCCACCAAAAAAAGACAAATTATAAAAAAAGCAAATATGAATAAAATAGTTAGATTTTCTAACAAGAAAACGAATTCTTGAACTAAAATAACGAATCTTTGACCAGAAAAATTAATTCTTCACCAAATACTTGAATTATCAATCAAAAAGATGAATTTTTATCAAAGATTAATTTTCTATAAAAAAAAAAACAAATTTTTGACTAAGACATAAATTTTCAACAAAAAATGGAATAGTTTAATTTTCAGTAAAAAAATGTCTTTGAGCCAAAAGAGGAGTTTCAACAAAATAGTTGGATTTAAAAAAAAAATAACTTTCAACGAAAAAAGATGAATTTTTAACAAAACACGTAAAATATAGATAAAATAGTTAAATTATCAAACAAAGAAACGAATTTTCAAACTAAAATGATAAATCTTAAAAAAAATAAAATGATTTTTAACTAATTAATTCAATTTTCGACCAAAAAGTTAAATTTTCAACCAAGAAGATTAATTTTCAATAAAATAGTCTAGTCTTCAACCAAAGAAATGGATTTTTAACCAAAAACATTAAATTTTAACTAAAAATGGTACATTTTTAATTAGGAAAATATAAATTTTTACCAAAATTGTTGAATTTTTAACCACAAATTTTTGAACTAAAAAAAAATAATTTTCAACTAAATAAAAAAACAAATTTTCAACAAAATAGTTAAATTTTCACCCCAAAATGGTATAATTACATTTTCATTTTAAAAAATCAATTTTCAACAACAAACATTATTTTTTAAAAAAAGTAGAATCTTAAACAAAGTCGGTAAATTTTCAACTATTTTTAAACAAGAAGAATAATAATCTACCAAAAAAGATGAATTTTCAAAAAAATACATAAATTTTTTACCACATATTTGAATTTTCGAATGAAAAAGAAAGTTTTTAACCAAACACGGAATAATTTAATTTTTAGTTGCAAAAATAATTTTCAACTAAAAAAGGAGTTTTAATAAAATAGTTGAATTTCTAATAAAACAAAACAAATTTTTATCAAAAAAGATGAATTTTTATCTGAGAAAATTTTAAGTTTAAAATTTTAGTATATACTTATATTTCTATTTTTAAAAATAAATTTTAATCAAAAAAATGTATTTTCAACAAAATAATAAATTTCTAACTATATTATCAAATTTTTCACTAGAAAGAAAAATTTTCAACCAAAAATGGAATTCATAGTTTAATTTCAGTGAAAACAATGATTTTTAACCAAAAAAAAAGTTTCAACAAAATAGTTGAGTTTCCAACAAAAACAATACGAATTTTCAACCTGAAAGATAAATCTTCAAAGAATATAACATTTTATTCTAATAAAGTGGAATTTTGAATAAATACGTAAATTTTCACCCTTATAGTTCAAATTTCAACTTTAAAATAGAATAGTTAAGTTATTATTTAACAGAATTAATTTTTTTTAAATTTCAATTGAAAAAGATACATATTCAACAAAAAATGGCATAGTTTAATTTTTATTTCAAAAATTAAACTACCAAAATTTTCTTTGAAAATTCATAATTTTTTGGTAAAAATTCAACCTGTTTGGTTAAGAGTTGAACTATTTGATTGAAAATTCGTTTTTTATTGTCAAAAATAAATTTTTTCAAGCTGATATTTTAACTTTTCCCTTTTTTGTTGAAAACTGATCGTTTTTAGTTGAAAATTTAATTGTCTTGTTGGAAAAAAACTTTTTTATTAAAAATTTATATTTTTAAGTTGTAACTTAATCTTTTTTTTATTCAAAATTCTATATTTTTTGTGTAAAAACTTAACTGTTTTGTAGAAAAATTGACTTTTTGGCTTAAAAATTCAACTGTTTAGCTGAAAATTTATTTTTTAATGAAATAGTAACAATTTTCGTTGAAAATTTATTTGTTTGGTTGAAAATTCAATTATTTTTGGTTAGAAAAACATTGTTTTGGTTGAAAATTCAACTATTTTGGTTCCAAAATTCGTTTTTATTTTGTAGACAATTTATTTTTTTAACTGAAAATTTGATAAATCTACTTTTGATTGAAAACTCATCTATTCTAGTTCAAAATTCATGTTTTTTTTTAAATTTGAATGTTGAAAAATCAACTAAATGATTCATAATTAATTTTTTTGGTTGAAGATTAATGATTTTATTGAAAATTAATTTTTGTTTTTGAAAATTAAACTTTTTTTGGTTAAAAATACATTGGTTTGGTTGGAAATTGAACTATTGTGGTGAAAAAAATTCGTTTTTGTTTATTGAAATGTATATTTTTGTAGTTGAAAATTCATATATAATATTGAAATTTTTTTTGTAGAAAATTCATCTTTTTGTTTAAAAATTTAATTTTTTGGGTTGAAAATTTATCATTTAAGTTAATCATTCATTTCTTTGATTAAACATTGAATTTTTTACTGAATATATAACTATTCAATTTTTTGTTAAATTTAATTAAAGTTTAATTTTAAATTTTAGCTACCTTGGTCAAAAATTCGTTTTTTTTTGTAGAAAATTAATTTTTTAAACTAAAAACTTAATTATCCTAGTTTTAGTTAAAATTGATATTTTTAGTTGAAAATTTACGTATTTTATTTGAAATTTGTTAGTAGTTTTTTTTTTGTAGAGAATTTTGAGTTAAGAATTAATTTTTTGGTTTAAAAATTAATTTTTTTACTGAAAATGTAGGTTCAATTATTGCTTAAAATTTTTTTTTTTACTCAAAAATTAATTAATTTAGTTAAAAATTAACTTCTTTAATAATTTAACTATTTGATTGAAAATTAATTTTTTTAATTAATTAGTAAAAATGTTAGTTAAAAATTCGTTTTTTAGTAGAAAATTAGTTGTTTTTTTTAACTGAAAATGTAAGTTCTATTTTTGCTTCTAAATTCATCTTTTTAGATAAAAATTAACTTTTTTTTATTGAAAATTGATATTTTTGAGTTGAAATTTAATATGTTTTGGTTGAAAATTCGTTTTTTTGTTTAAAAACTTATCTGTTTTGTAGGAAATTCGTATTTTTTTATAGAAAATTCAAGTATTTGGTTGAAAATTTATTTTCTTTATCAAATATTCATAATTTTAGCTGAAAATTCATTTGTTTGGTTAAAAAATTTATCTATTTGGTTATAATTTATTTGTTGGGTTAAAAAATGAAATATTTGATCAAAAATTCATTTTTTTATTAGCAGTCATAATTTTAGTTGAAAATTCATTTGTTTAGTTTGAAAATTACCTATTTCTTCAAAAATTCGTTTTTCAGTTGAAAATTAGTTGTTTTTAGAAACTAAAAATGCATGTTCCATTTTTGCTTCAAAATTTATGTTTTTAAGTTGAAAATTTACTTTTTTTTAGTAAAAATTGATATTTTCGAGCTGAAAATTAATCAGGTTTGGTCAAAAATTCAACTTTTTTGTTGAAAAGTCGTCTTTTTGGGTTGAAAATTCTATTATTTTAGTTTAAAATTGATTTAAAGAGATTAATTAATCCTTTCTTATACATTTAGTGAGAAATCTCTGAAGTCTCTTAAAATGTTTTGAAATTCTTGCAAAATCTTTGAGATCTTATGGCATTTTTATTATTTTCCAAAATTTCGGATTGATTAAATTATTAATTAAATAGAAATTTCTGCAGTTAGTTAATAAATAATTTCTGATAAACTAAAGCTACAAAATATCATAGTTATAATAAAGAAAGTGAATATTTTAGAAAACAATTCAAAATTTTAAGAATTTCGAGTTTTAATATAGTTTTTTTTATTCATTTTTTTATAATATACAAATATTCATATCCTATTTTCCCTGAAATATTTTTTGGGATGCCTGTGAAGCCTGTATTCGATTAAAAAAAATATTTTCGTGGCTTTAAAAATTTGCGCCTCTTAAAAATTAAAAATAATCATTTTTTGATTGCAAATTAACGCTTAGCCTTGCACTCAGCGCTCCTTTTGATTTTTTATTCACCCTGCGTTCATTTTTTAATTAATAGGTTTTTCTCTCGTTTAATTTTTTTTAGATGGCTAGAAGAAGAGCTAGTATTGCAGCGATATCCAGACCCTTGGGAAGTCAGCAAGATCTAAAGGCAACGAGTTTGCTCACTAGATTAATGGAGTCCTAATTTTTATTTTTTAATATTTAATTATTCTAATAGATATTTAATTTTTAATTTAAACTTATTGATGATAACATGCAGCTTTCTGCAACCTTGATGCGAATTAAACTGGATGCCCGGAGATTAATAATTTTATTTTAACATGAATCTACTGCTTTTTTATTTTTGGGATCAGTGGAATTGAAGTTTCATTATGCTTATTTAGTGCAATTTTTAATATTTATGCTTCCAATGCTGCTTCTTTTTATTTCTGATAATTATTATTTTTTTAAGTCGCATGCTACTGATTTATAATTTTGCGAGTGGATATTTTCATTTAAATGGGACCTGAATCTGTAAGAAATTAATTTTAGCATTCGATTTTGTAATGAGTTTATTTTTTTATTTTTTTTATTTAGGAAGGTCCAAAGCAAAGGAATTCTGTGTCGGGACGCGTTACTTTCAGAAGACCATCGCTGAGTCATGAAACTCAAAAATGGGAAAACGAAAAACTTGTTCGGACAGAGTAAGTTTTTTTTTAATTTGCTCATTGATTAATATTTGCTTTTAAATCAGACATTATTTTTAACGAAAATAATAAGTCTTGGACGAAAAAATTAATTTTTAATCTAAAAGTTTAATTTTTCACAGAAAATAAATTTTTTTTTAAATAAAATACATGAATTTTTAATTAAAAAAAAAAACAAGAAAAAAACGAATTTTCAATCAAGATTGTAAAATTCCTATTAAAATAAATCAATTTTTAAGAAAAAATAGAATAGATACATTTTTAGTAAAACAATTAATTTTCAACCAAAAAAATTAATTCCCAACTAAAATAATGAATCTTTAACAACCCAAAAAAATGAATTTTTTAACAAATAGTTGAATTTTCGAGACGAAAGAATAATTTTCTACAAAAAAAAAAGTAATAAATTTTAAACAAAATACATGAATTTTCAACTAAAAAATATCAGTTTTCAACCAAAACTAGGATAATTAAATTTTCAGTTTGAGAAATAAATTTATTACAAACAAAAAAACGAATTTTTAAACAAAGTAGTTAAAACTTCAACTAATCAAATGATTTTTTAACTAAAAAATATCAATTTTCAACCAAAAGTAAAATATTTAATTTATCAGTTAGAAAAATAAATTGTCAAAAAAGAAATAAACTATTTTTTTGACCAATATACGTAAATTTACAACCCAAGTAATAAATTTTTATCAAAAAATAGTTAAATTTTTAACCAAAAAAAAGTGAATTTTCAAATAAAATGGTAAATCTTCAACCAAAAAAAAATTAATTTTTAACTAAATAGTTAAATTTTTAAACGAAAAGATGAATTTTTCGCAAAAAAAATTTGAAAAAAATACATGAACTTCAAACTGAAATAGTTAAATTTTGAACCAAAATAATGAATTTTTAACTAAAATGTTTAATTATCAACCTAGAAGTTGAATTTTCTGCAACAAAAAAAACAAATTTTTAACGAAATACATGAATTTTCAACTAAAAAAGATTAATTTTTTAACAAAAGTAGAATATTTAATTTCTTAATTAGAAAAATAATTTTTCAACCAGAAAAAAACGATTTTTCGACCAAAATATTTAAAATTTCAACCAAAGCAATGGATTTTCAACAAAAATGACGATTTAAAAAAAAAAATTAATTATGAATCAAATAACTGAATTTTTAACCTAAAAGATGAATTTTATTTTTAAAAAAACTTTTTAACAAAATAAATGAATTTTTAAATAAAAGGGATCAATTTTTAACCAAAAGTAAAATAATTAAATTTTCAGTAAGAAAAATAAATTTTGAAACATATAAACCCCAATTTTTGACAAAAATAATTAAAATTTCAACCAAATAAATTATTTTTTAACTAAAAATCTAATAGTTAGATTTTCAGTAAAAAACCTTATTTTTACCTGAAGAAATAAATTTTTAAATAAAATGATAAATCTTACTGAAAAAATTTAAACAATATACATGGATTTTGAATTAAAATAGTTAAAATTTTAAACCAAACAAATGAATTTTTAACCAAAAATAGTTAAATTTTCAACCCAACAAATGAATTTTAAACTAAAATGATGAATTTTTAACTAAAATGATGAATCTTTAACCAAAAAAAATTAATTTTCAATCAAATAGATAAATTTTCAACCTAGAAGTTAAATTTTTTACAACAAAAAAACAAATTTTCAACAAAATCCATGAATTTTCAACAACAAAAAACGAATTTTTGACTAAATATTTGAAATTTCAACCAAAACAATAAATTTTTAACCAAACGTGCTTAAATTATAAGCCAAAAAAAAAAAAATTTTCAACTAATATAATGAACCTTTAACTAAATACATAAATTTTTGATCAAATAGTCTAATTTTTAAACAAAAAAATTAATTTTCAATAAACACACACGAATTTCGGACCAAAATATTTACATTTTCAACCAAACAAATTAATTTTTACTAAAATAATAATTTTTAACCAAAAAAATTAATTTTCAACAAAATAGTTGAATTTTCAACCTCGAAGATTTCAACAAAATACAGGATTTTTCAACTAAAAAAGATTAAATTTTAACCAAAAGTAAATTAATTCAATTTTCAGTTAGAAAAATAAATTTTGCAATAAAAAAACGAATTTTGGACCAAATAGTTAAATTTTCAACGAAAACAATGTATTAAAAAAAAAAGTTAAATTTCTAACCAAAAAATGAATTTTTAACGAAATACATGAATTTTCAAACCAAAGAAATCAATTTCCAACCAAATGTGAAATAATTAAATTTTCAGTAGGAAAAATAAATTTTGGAACATGAAAAACCCAATTTTTGACAAAAATATTCAAAATATCAAACAAATAAATTATTTTTCAACTTGAAATCGGGGATTTAAATTTTCAGTAAAAAAGCTCACTTTTACCCAAAGAAATGAATTTTTAAATAAAATGATAAATCTTCAACAATAACCAAAATTTGAACAAAATACATGAATTTCCAATCAAAATTATTAAATTTTTAACCAAATAAATAAATTTTTAACTAAAATGATAAATATTCAAAAACAAAATATCCATTTTTAACCAGTAGTAAAATTTTCAAACGAAAAGATGAATTTTCTACAGAAAAAATTTAAACAAAATACATGAATTTTTTAATAAAATAGTTAAATTTTCAACCAAAGAAATGAATTTTTAAACAAAAATAGTTGAATTTTGAACCAAACAAATAAACTTTTCAATGAAATGGTGAACCTTTAACCAAAAAAATTAATTTTTAACCAAATAGTTAAATTTTGAATCGAAGAGATGAATTTTTTACAAAAAAAATTTTAACAAAATACATAAACTTCTAATAAAAATATTTAAATTTAAAACCAAAATAATGAGTTTTTAACTTAAATGTTGAATTTTGAACCTAAAAGTTGAATTTTCTACAACAAGAAAAAAATTTTTAACAAAATACATGAATTTTCAACTAAAAAAGATCAATTTCTCACCAAAAGTAGGATATTCAATTGCTAAATTAGAAAAACAATTTTTCAAAAAAAAGAAAAATGAATTTTTGACCAAAGTATACAAAATTATAACTAAAACAATGAATTTTAAACTAAAATGACGATCTTCAAAAAAAAAATATATTAATCAAATAACTGAATTTTTAACTTAAATTCTAAACCTTCTACACAAAAAAATTTCCAGAAAACACATGAATTTTCAACTAAAAAAAGATCAATTTTCAACCAAAAGTAGAATAATTAAATTTTCAGTTAGAAAAATAAATTTTGCAATAAATAAACGAATTTCGGACCAAATAGTTACATTTTCAACCAAAACAATGAATTTTTAACAAAAAATAGTTTAATTTCTAAACAAAAAAAGAATTTTTAACGAAATACATAAATTTTGAAACCAAAGAGATCAATTTCCAACCAAAAGTAAAATAGGTTAATTTTCAGTAAGAAAAATAAATTTTAGAACATAAAAAACCCAATTTTTGACAAAAATAGTTTAAATTTCCAACAAATAAATTATCTTTTAACTAAAAATCGGAGATTTAAATTGTCAGTAAAAAAGTTCATTTTTACCCAAAGAAATAAATTTTTAAATAAAATGATAAATCTTCAAAACAAAAAAAAACTTAAAACAAAATCCATAAATTTTCAATCAAAATTGTTGAATTTTCAACCAAAGAAATAAATTTTTAACTAAAATGATAAATCTTCAATAAAAGAAAAATCTATTTTTAACCAAATCGTAAATATTTCAAACGAAAAGATGAATTTTCTACAAAAAAAATTTAAACAAAATACATGAATTTTAAATCAAAATAGTTTAATTTTCAACCAAACAAGTGAACTTTTAAATGAAATGGTGAATCTTTAACCAAAAAAATTAATTTTTAACCAAATAGTTAAATTTTTAAACGAAAAGATGAATTTTTTACAACAAAAATTTAAACAAAATACATGAATTTTAAATTCAAGTAGTTAAATTTTAAACCAAAATAATGAATTTTTAACTAAAATGTTGAATATTTAACCAAAATGTTGAATTTTCCACAACAAAAAAAAAAACAAATTTTTAACAAAATACATGAATTTTTAACTAAAAAAGATCAATTTTCCACCAAAAGTAGGATATTTAATTTTTCATTTAAAAAAAAATTAAAAAGAAAGAAAAATGAATTTTCGACCAAAATATTTATAATTATAATGAAAAGAATGAATTTTTAACTAAAATAACGATCTTCAGAAAAAAATTAGTTATTAATCAAATAACTGCATTTTTAACTTAAATGCTGAATTTTCTACAGAAAAACAATTTCCACAAAACACATGAAATTTCAACTAAAAAAAATCAATTTTCAACCAAAAGTAGAATAATTTGATTTTCATTTAGAAAAATTAATTTTGCAACAAAAAAAATTAATTTTAGACCAAACGTTTTAATTTTCAACTAAAACTATGAATTTTCAACCAAAAATACTTTAATTTCTAACCAAAAAATAAATTTTTAACGAAAATAATAAATCTTCAACCAAAAAAAAAAAAAATTTTAATCATATAGTTTAATTTTTAACCTAAAAGATGAATTTTCTCCAAAAAAAACTTTTCAACAAAATACATGAATATTGAAACCAAAGAGATCAATTTCGAACTAAAAATAAAATAGTTAAATTTTCAGTAAGAAAAATAAATTCTGGAACATAAAAAACCCAATGTTGCGACAAAAATAGTTAAAATTTTAAACAAATAAATGATTTTTTAACTAAAAATCGAATAGTTAGATTTTCAGTAAAAAAACTCATTTTTACCCAAAAAAATGAATTTTTAAATAAAATGATGAATCTTCGACCAAAAAAAATGTGAACGAAAGACATGAATTTTCAATCAAAATCGTTACATTTTTAACAAAAAAAATGAATTTTCAACTAAAATGATGAATCTTCAACCAAAAAAAAAATAATTTATGATCAAATAGTTGAATTTTAAACCTAGAAGTTGAATTTTCTACAACAAAAAAAAAAATTTTAACAAAATTCATGAATTTTCAACTAAAAAATTATCAATTTTCAACCAAAAGTAGAATATTTAATTTTTCAGTTAGAAAAATAATTTTTCAACAAAAAAAAACGAATTTTGGACTAAATATTAAAATTTTTAACCAAAACAATGAATTTTTTAATCAAGCGTAGTTAAATTTTTAACCCAAAAAATTAATTTTCAACTGATATGATGAACCTTCAACTGAATACATGAATTTTTGACTATGTAGTTGAATTTTCAAACAAAAAAAGAAACAATTTTTAGTAAACACACTTGTATTTTGGACCAAAATAGTTAAATTTTTAACCGAACAATGAATTTTCAACTAAAATGATGAATCTTCAACCAATAAAATTAATTTTCACTCAAATAGTTTATTTTTCAACCTAAAAGATGAATTTTCTACAAAAAAAAACAAATTTTTAACAAAAAACATGGATTTTGAACTAAAAAAGATCCACTTTCAACCAAAAGTAAAATAATTAAATTTACAGTTAGAAAAATAATTTTTCAACAAAAAAAAGGCGAATTTTTGACTAAAATATTTTAAATTTTCACCAAAATAATGAATTATTAATTAAACATATTTGAATTTTCAACAAAAAAATGAATTTTTAAGTAAGTTGATGAATCTTTAACTAAGTACATTAATTTTTAACCAAATAGTTAAATTTTCAAACGAAAAGGTCAATTTTCAATAAACAACCACGAATTTTGGACCAAAATAGTTAAATCGCCTACCAGAAAAAATAAATTTCCAATTAAAATTATAAATTTTCAACCAATAGAGTTAATTTTTAATCAAATAGTTAAATTTTCAACTTAAAAGATGAATTTTCTACACAAAAAAACCAAGTTTTCAACAAAATACATGGATTCTCAACTAAAAAGTTCAATTTTCAACCAAAATTATAATAATAAAATTTTCAGTCAGAAAAATAATTTGTCAACAACAAAAAAAAGAATGTTTGACCAAAATATTTAAATTTTCGAACAAAACAATGAATTCTCAACTAAAATTATGAATCTTCAACCCAAAAAAAATTTTTTTTTTTACTAAATAGTTGAATATTCAAATTAAGAGATGAATTTTCTACAAAAAAAACAACAAACCTTTAAAAAAATATATGAATTTTTAACTAAAAAAGATCAGTTTTTAACCAAAAGTAGAATAATTAAATTTTCAGTTAGAAAAATTCAACAAAATACACGATTTTTTAACTAAAAAAGATTAATTTTTTACCAAAAGTATGATATTTAAACTTTCAGTTAAAAAGAAAAATTTTTTAGCAACAAAAAAAACAAAGAATTTTTGACCAAAATATTAACATTTTGAACAAAGCAATGAATTTTTAATCAAATAGTTAAATTTTTTACAAAAAAAAAACAACAAATTTCCAACAAAGTAGATGAATTTTCAGTTAAAAAAGATCGGTTTTTAACCAAAAGTAGAATAATTAAATTTTCAGTTAGAAAAATAAATCTTCATTGACAAAAAAACAAACAATTTTCGACCAAAATAGTTAAATTTTCAACCAAAATAATGAATTTAAAACAAAAAATTGTTAATTTTTCAACCAAATGAATTTTTAACTAAATTGATGAATTTTGAACTAAAAAAATTAATTTTTTAATCAAGTAGTTAAATTTTCATCCTAAAAGATGAATTTTCTACAAAAAAAATTTCAACGAAAAACCATGAATTTTCAACTAAAAAAGATCAATTTTCAACCAATAGTAGAATAGTTAATTTATCAGTTAGAAAAATAAATATTCAAAAAAGAAAAAAACGAATTTTTGACAAATATAGTTAAATTTTCAACCAAACAAATGAATTTTTGAATAAAATGGAAAATCTTTAACCAAAATGAATTAATTTTCAACCAAATATTTAAATTTTTAAACAAAAGATTAATTTTCTCAAAAAAAAATAATTTTAACAAAATACATGAACTTCAAATTATAATAGTTCAATTTTAAACCAAAATAATGAATTTTTAACTAAAATGTTGAATTTTCTACCTCAAAGTTGAATTTTCTACAACAAGGAAAAACAAATTTTTAACAAAATTCATGAATTTTGAACTAAAAAAGATAAATTTTTAACCAAAAGTATAATATTTAATTTTTTATTTAGAAAAATAATTTTTTAACAAAAAAGAAACGAATTTTTGACGAAAATATTAAAAATTACAACCAAAACAATGAATTTTTAACTAAAATGACGATCTTTAGAAAAAAATTAATTATTAATCAAATAATTGAATTTTCAACCTAAATGCTGAATCTTCTGTACAAAAAAAAACCCACAAAACACATGAACTTTGAACTAAAAAAGATCAATTTTAAACTAAAAGTAGAATAATTAAATTTTTAGTTAGAAAAGAAAATTTTCAAAAAAAAAACGAATTTTAGACGAAATAGTTAAATTTTCAACCAAAACAATAAATTTTCAGCCAAAAAATAGTTCAATTTCTAACCAAAAAATGAATTTTTAACGAAAATAATGAATCTTCAACCAAAAAAATAAAAATAATTTTTAATCATATAGTTCAATATTCAATCTAAAAAAATGAATTTTCTTCAAAGAAAACTTTTCAAAAAAATACATGAATTTTCAAACCAAAAAGATCAATTTCCAACCAAAAGTGAAATAATTAAATTTTCATTAAGAAACATGAATTTTCATACATAAAAAACCTAATTTTTGACAAAAATAGTTAAAATTTCAAACAAATAAATTATTCTTTAACTAAAAATCAAAGAGGTAAATTTTCAGTCAAAAAGTTTATTTTTACCCAGAAAAATGAATTTTTAAATAAAATGATAAATCTTCAACCAAAAAAAAAATTTAAACACAATACATCAATTTTTAATCGAAATTGTTAAATTTTCAACCAAGCAAATGAATTTTTAACTAAAATAATAAATCTTCAACCAAAAAAATTAATTTTTAATCAAATAATTGAATTTTCAACCTAGAAGTTGAATTTTCTACAAAAAAAAAAAATTTTTTAACAAAATCCATGGATTTTCAACTAAAAAAATATCAGTTGTCAACAAAAAGTAGAATATTTAATTTTACAGTTAGAAAAATAATTTTTCAACAATAAAACGAATTTTTGACTAAATATTTAAATTTCCAACCAAAACAATGAATTGTTAACCAAACCTAGTTAAATTTTAAACCAAAAAAATTAATTTTTAACTAATACGATAAACCTTTAACTAAATACATGAATTTTTGACCAAATAGTTAAATTTTCAAACGAAAAAATCAATTGGCAGTAAACAAACACGAATTTTTGACCAAAATAGTTAAATTTTCAACCAAACAATGAATTTTCAACTAAAGTAATAAATCTTCAACCAATAAAATCAATTTTCACTCAAATAGTTTAATTTTTAACCTAAAAGATAAACTTTCTACAAAAAAAGCAAGTTTTCAACAAATTACATGAATTTTCATCTAAAAAGATCAATTTTCAACCAAAACTAGAATAACTAAATTTTCAGTAAGAAAAATAAATTTTCAACATAAAAACCCTATTTTTTGTCCAAAATAGTTTAAATTTTAACCAAACGAATGATTTTTAACCAAAAAATCAAATAGTTACATTTTTAGTGAGAAACCTAATTTTAACCTAAAAAAATGGATTTTTAACTAAAATGATA
>JAUELO010000241.1:451596-463236 GCA_032357855.1 Amphibolips quercusostensackenii | reverse complement strand
ATAAGAATGATGGATCAATTGATTCGCTCAATCTGTCCATTATCACGTAGTAGAATGCATAATTCCTTTGTCTTTACAATATTGCCAAAGCTCCTCCGATAAAAAAGCTGTATCTTTTGCCTTAGTTATAAAACTAGGACTTCCAAAATTTAATGTGTGTTTCTCCAACTTATCAATTACTTCTAATGTCGTCGTAGATCAATTGGGATAAAGCTAGGTAAATTTTGTAAGACTGTCTGTTACAGCCAAAATATGATTGCATCTTTTACACGTCGACTGTAGAAGGCCCAGAAGATCCATGTGAGAAGTCTGTGGTGGGATATCTGGCTTCTAAAGTGACTGTAGAAATGCTTCTTGCTTTTCTTCTCGTCTATTAGCGAATATACATCGAACATAGATTCAGATGTATTTTTCGACTTTGGTGTTCAGTTGAGGATTGGGATATTTCTTGCATAACACTCCACCCCGCAGACTGTATTTATCATTATTCATATCTAGGATATCGCGTTTTATTAGCTCTAGTTCGTCATCTTCATTTTTTAGTTTACTTATTCTGTCCGTTATATCATCCACTTCAATACCTAAAACGGTGATCAAATAAAACCTTCTGCCTTTCGAGTGCTGCCATCAGATCACTAGCCAGTACATTAGCGTCATCAAAATAAACTACCATAATTCCCTTATTGAGAAGATTTCTGAAAATATGTTTTTAGAATGTTGAAAAACAGGAATTAAGTTACACAAAGCAAACGAAGAATTAAAAAATTTATGATGATAACTGTTTTCAGAGCTTGTTTTGTATAAAATAAAGAGACTTAATTTTTCTCTTTCTTGTTAGATTGATCATTTAATGTTTCCCAGTATATTTAAAAAACATTAAGGATTCACACACAATTACAAAATTTAAAAAAAAAATAACGACCCTAGTATATATTATATAGATGTATCTTCCGAATGGGCGTCCACACCCTCTTACCTAATTAAGCCAAATTTTCCAGGGTGTCATAAACTAATCCTGCGAATTTGTTTGTGATACTTTGAAAGTAGAGCGAGTTTTTTGACATATTTGGGGTTTTGTGGAAAAGTTTTGTAATTTCTTCAAAGCGTCTATCCTTTTCCTACCTTATTTGAAAAGACTATTTGGCTACGACCATTAGGTTTTGTATTCAAATCATATAGTGGACAATGCTAGACGCGGCGTAGAAAAGTACCAGAAACTTTGGGAAACCTCTAATTCCTACTTAAATTCTACATTTTTAAAATAAAATTATTTGGAGGTGAAGGTTAAGGGAATGGAAATCAGACGATAAAAACCCCCCTATGTTGGTAGCTATTCTTTTAGTCCGATTGTCTACCGGAATGCCTTAGATAAAAGGTGCTGACATTAAAAATTAAGATAAAAAATAAAATTAGTTGTGGTACATATATTTTTTAAATCACTGAAAGCTTTTCCTTCAGTCCAATTTTTCTGATTTAGCTTAAATTTAATTCACTACCATATAGTGAAAATTTGTTAGTTTAAAGGAATGATTTAATTTTATTGCGAATAAGACAATTGAATAAATATAACTGTTGCAAATAGTATATTTTGATTCAATTATTCGGTTCTGCGTTCCTTGTTCTTGTGTTCCAGCGTTTCTATTTCCCTTTTTTCCTAAGTAGAAATTTTGATGTCACGAGAATAAGCTAAAATTTAATTAAATCTCATCATATTAGTAATAGGTATGCCAAATAAAAGCGATAAGAAAAGAATGCTTGGTCAGAGATAAAAGTTCTTTAATAGATAATATTCTGATACTATCTTAAATTTAAAACTTCGTCAACACTGACATAACTCACTTCCTTTACAAAAGCAACATATCTTTAAGAAATAATATTTTTAAATAAAGTTGTTTTCATTATGCTTGACGATACCTAGTGAAATAATTTGCAAGTGGCCTGGGCTTAACAAAAAGTATTTAACTTTAATAGCATGCAAGTAAATTTTAGCATTAAAGTCCACTAGTGAGGTGACTGAATTTTGTTTTTAAATTATTTAATTAAATGTAAGTATTTGAGAAGTACTAGCTCCAGTTTTGTATAATTTATGAGATAGCAACTATATTATATATTTATTATACTCTAATAAAGCCCTATGATAATAATTAGTTACACTCTAACCTGATTCTTTAGTAATACATTAATTAGTATTTCCTTTACTTGGAAAAAATGAGAATCGTACACACTCTGGTCTTATCCTTGGCAGTTATCCAGAACTCTATTGGTGAATATAATCATATAATGTATTTTTGAGTTTAAAAACATATCTAAGTCTTGTCTTAATATTGAGACGCCATTCGCAAGAAGAAGATGCAGTATTATTTCACGAATTTTTGTGGAGGGTAAGCTTAGAATGTTGCTCAAAACCAAGAAGCCAGCCCCCACCCCCTCTCGCAAAATAATTATATATCTTTTTTTCACATTTGGCGACTCAATTTTGCAACAAGAAGTTCATGATACGAGGGCCATTTGATAAGTCAGTGACTTTTTGAATTTCCTGCACAGTAAGTTCAAATGCAACACTGATTTCGTCAACGCCATCTTTTTAAAGACTACTGTTAAATTTTAGGCAAGCTGGGTCATTTAGTTTGTGTTTCACAGCCATTAAAAGCACAGAACCTCGTGAATTTGATTGAAAATAAAAAAAAGTGAATTTCGTGTGCTGATCAGGCATTATTTTTTGTGTATAAAACCGTCACCGAAACCAAGAAAAGGCTTGATAAATACTATGGGAACTCTGCACCATCAGTTTAAATGGTTAAGAAGTGGTTCACTGTGTTCCGTTGTGGTCGTACCAGCACAAGTGATGCCGAATGTTCAGGTCGCCCAAAAGAGGTCATCATGCCAGAAATCGTCGATAAAATCTATGGAATGATATTAGAGGATAGGAGAATAAAAGTGCGTGAGGTGGCTAAAGCTGTGGGCATTTCAACTGAGCGGGTACATCACATTTTACATAAATATTTGGACATGAGATAACTATCCGCGAGATGGGTGCCGCGATTGCTTACACTTGACCATAGGCGCAACCGTGTGACCACTTTAAAGAAGTGTTTGTCGATGTTCAACCGCAATCCGAACAAGCCCTTGCGCCGTTACGTAACCGTGGATGGAACATAGATCCATCACAACACACCAGTGACCAAGGAACAACGAAAACAGTGGGTTTCTGCGGGTGAACGTGCACCAAAGAAGGCCAAGGTGGGTCTGTCAGCTAAGAAGGTCATGGCCACATTTTTTGTGATGCACGCGGTATCATTCACATCGATTACCTTCAAAAGGGTAAAGCAATCAACGGCCAATATTATTCAGAGCTTTTGGACAGATTTAATATTGATTTAAAGCAAAAACGACTGCATTTGTTGAAACAAAAAAGTGCTGTTTCACCAGGACATTACACGGGTGCAGACGTGTGTAGTCACGATAACAAAAATCCATAAATTGACCTACGGACTGCTACCTCATCCAACATATTCTCAAGATTTACCCCCCTCCGACTATTTCCTGTTTCCAAGCTTGAAGAAAAGGCTGGGCTAGACTAAATGTATCGAGCTAAAAGGAGATTATGTAGAGAAATACAACACTTATTTGCCGAAAAAATTTTTTATTCATAAAGTCACTGATTTATCAAACAGCCCTCGTATATCAGGTTCCTTTAGAAAATAAGAATGTAAAAAAATTTAATTTGATGTTTCTTCTTCCAGGGTTAAGTTTACAGTTCGACTGTTCGCCAAATGGCCACCCCATTTCTGGTGCTCTTCATGGCGGACCTTCTTTTTCTGCTGACCAATCTGGTTCTCCTGACAGGTCTTTTCCGCCTGCCAGACCTTATTCTTTGGACCTGCAGTCTTTTCCTGCCGGATCACTACATCGTGCCAGATCCATATCTCCTTCTGTCAGGTACAATGCTCCACCCACCAGATTTCCTTCTTCTGAAGTATCTGAATACGAACTTGAAGAACTTCAATTTCTTCGTCTTATTCCCAATACCAATCCGCAACGGGTATTCGAACTTCGAAGATACACCTTTCCTGCGAATAACCCTGTTAAATTACTGGTAGGACATAATGACTTCGCGCTTATTCCAAACCGTAAACAAATTGTATTATCAACATTTGATGGAGACATATTTGCAATATTAGGGAGTACTGATTTTTTTGCTGGAATTTATAAAAGTAACGACAACAGGCGGGCGAAAATAAACACGGAAACTGTCAAGGTTACCGCATTAACCCAAGATGAAATTCAAGAAGTTCCAGTAGGACCTGATCACCCGATTATATGGCATTTTCAAATAGAACATGTGAATCCTACTATAAACCACACGCCTAGAATGTAACAAATACCTCGAAACTGCAAATAATAATAAAAAGTCAATATACTTTGTTTCTCAAGACTTCAATCTTCCGTAAATGTCCCATCTACCCTTTTTTGGTAGCAAATAGAAATAAGCTTTTTTTTTTATTTTTTAACAGTAACATTTTGAAAAAATGATTACATGCTCATAATGCTTAGAATATAATCTTATATATAAAACTAAATGTATGATTGTGCATTCCGAATAGATGTCTACACCCTTGTACCTTTTCGGAATTAAATTATGCAGAATGCCGTAAATTGGTCCTGCAAAATTTTTTCTGATACTCTTAAGGTGCTTGCGAATTTTTTCTTTTTTTGTGCTTTGTAGCAAAGTTTTGCAATTTCGTTCTAGCGTCAGTCCTTTTCTCATCTTACCTAAAACAAAACTTTTTAAGCGACAAACGGCATATTTTGTATTAGCCACTTATAGTGACCACTGCGGATTGTAGAAAAATACCCGAAACCTTAGAAAAGATCTACTTCCTTTAAAAATTATATTTTTTTAGTCCAATATGAGCGCGTCTAGGGCACAGCTCCGTTGGATTAAATCATCGCCAACTTTAATTTGGTGATTATAAATTCTCTTTTGCTAAGCGTTCATTTTACTTTAGGCGCTTAAAAAACAAGTTGTTTATATAATTTGTTTAAAAGCTGCTATTATAATAATTGATGTAGAACTTGTAAGACTTGATAAATACACTCATTAACTAAATTTTAAAAATATTTTTCATTTGCTTCATGCATTTTTTTCATACGAAACCAGCAGGTGAACGTGACACCTCAAAAAGTATGGCGCTGTAAATGGAATCTCAGAGATGGACCATCTGTAACAAAAAATATAAATAGTTTTAGATTCAGTGTGACCTTGGCCATTACGTTATTGGGCGTTGTAATATCTATATAAAGCTTTTCGCAGACTACGGCCATGTACCTAAATGTCACGTGATCACAATGCGGTCATCCTGCTGAACCTTGTAAGATAATGTTTATCGCAAGTTTTAATTTTCCCGAATGACTGTACAAACTACAAAGAAAGCTTGTGTATTATCATAGAAGTGATTTGCAATTATGTAAATAACTTGTTGGTACTTTAAGACTTCATTATCAAAGGTCTTCTCCAATCTCAGCAATTATATACTTAAATCTGTGATATGTACTTTAGCAACTGCAGGCTCATTCTCTTTATGCTGAATTTTGACTTGTATCTTTCCTTTCCTCTCAGGCTTCTTCTTCTCGAAGGCTGTATAAATAGACTTTCTCCCACTTCAGTTCATTGAAAGCAAATATTTTCTTATAATATTTTACCATATTATCAGTTACCTTCGTGATTTTGTGACCTATTATCTTTTCGTAGTGCCAAAAAAGATATTTAGGTATCAGAAGAATTATCCACTGATTTTGTATTCTACCAGCAAATGAAAGTTGTAATATATTATTTTAAAACCTTTTTTGCTCAGCGTAAGCTGCTTCCAAAAGAATATAACCGTCAAAGTCGACATGAGTCATTAGCATGTGCTGGTTAAGTAATGCCTGCTTCTCTTGTAAAGTCTGCTTAGTCTCTCCTTTTTGATTAAATGTAGGTTGCCAATTGATGCAACCAGCTATGGCACAACTAATTGCATTTTAATGTGCGACTGGCACTTTTTTTGAGGCATTTTGCAAGTTTGTGAAAGGAAGTCTGTTTAAATAGGCAATTTTATCTTTTAGTTTTATTCTAATTGTGGCATAACTTAGTCCAAAAAGATTTACATCACAAGTGTCCTAAAATATCGAAGGATAATCTTTAACTATTTTCTTGGCTACTAGTAGAGTTTCAGGGTCTTCAATATTCATGCATAATTTTTCCGTATCTTTAACTTGTAAGGAGAAATATTTTATTTGATCCGCAACTTTTTGAGCCATAATTTCTATTCAAAATTGCATACAAGTCCCTTTCTGTAGTAATTCCCAATACGTTTCAACCTCAGTTTTCCATTGTATTTTAAAATTGTCCCAGTTAAAAGTCGTGGGATGAACTGTAAGTGTTCCGTTGTCTTAGCTTATCACATTACGCTAAAGGAAAGTTTATGCCTCTACTGCTTTCCTTGCAGTACTTATTTTCGTACAATTTGCAGGTTCCTACTTTTTGTTTTGTACAAGCAGAAGGAATACTTCCTGCGGCCTGGAGTTTTCTGAGGTCAAGAACTCTCATACAGGATCATTGCTCACCGCATTTCCATCATCTTCTAATATTAGTGTTGCACATCTCTTATTTACTTTTTATTGGCTGCCTTTAAGAGAAGATTGACAACCGATTATGATATTGTAGAAGATTTTTCAGTTTTTGTAGTATTGCAGACTTAAAATGGACACGTCATCTGAGCAAAAATTACGGACCCATTTATTGAAAATTATATGTTCGATAACAGTATGTCTACTAGGATGGGTCGAAAAAATTAAATTATGATAATCAAATTAGGTACTATATAAAAAAGTATTGTAGTAGAACCCTGAAAAAGTACAACTAATTTGGTGTTTGTTGATAACAGCCTTTATTAAAAATGTTAGGAAAATGTGATTTAAATAATCCTTACTTCTATAGTTTTTATATTTTAGGGTATGTCATTTCTTTTTATGTCTTCGAAGCTTTTTGATTAACGTTTATAGATGATAATTTATGTTTAACGGATTGCTTTGTTAAAAACAGCAATTTTAAAATCTACAGAAAACACAAATGAATTTTTCAGGTATTTATGGCTTTTAAACTGATACAAATAAAGTGGAACACAATTCGAGAAGCCTGGAAAACCATAAATGTAAGCACAGTAAATTTGGGAAAATTTTAGTTTTGAGATTCGTAAACTGTCTTTCATCAGCTAACTCTAAAAGATATTCATAACGTCTAAGGACTTTTTGCTGATAAAAATACAGTAGAAAAAAAATACGTGAGTGTGTGTAACCAAAAAACAAAAAGATGACCTTATTCCAGATCTCAATGATAAAATTATTCCAAAAACGTTCACTCTTAAATTTTAAGAATTATAGAAAGGTTCTAAATATTTTAAAAAAATTAGTAAAGACTTTAAACATTTTAAAGTTCCTCAAGATTTCATCGATGTAAAGATATGAAGATGTACAATATTTTTTGCAGGTTTTAGAGATTTCAGAAAGATTTCAAACATTTAAAAAGACTTGGCGATCTTCTTAAACATTACACAAAGATATCTATAATTCTAAAAGATTTAACATTTAACACGTAAAAACTTGCATTATTATACAGCACATTTTGTTTGTAAGAAAAAACACACCTGATACATTTATAAAAACATAGAAATATAAAAACAAAATATTTGTAAAAACAGAAGGAAACTAACGTAACAATAACGTAAAAATTTCCTAGAAAAACTTTAAAATAATTTCTTTGCAAATATGACTTTCGTATTTGATTGCTTTATGTACATTTTTGCAGATCTTATAAAGCACATAGATTACTTTAGATATAAATATAAATTAATATTTATATAGAAAGAAAATAAATTTAGTTTATGTTTCTACAAGGACGTTGAGACGCTTCAAGCTTTTTCCACATAAGTGTATTCAAATTCGCTTAACTTTAAATAAACATCGACTTCGTATAGACGCATAAATAATCAATTGCTATGAATAATTAACTTCATAACATTTTAAAAGACTCATATGATTATAATTATATATCGCGAAACGCGAAACACTATATTCTAAACTATATAGAACTTCAAACGTGCACAATAGTCGCAATGCGGATGCGCGCCCTCTTAGTCATAAATGCACATTTGTATTTTCACATATATATTTTTATCCCTGTAGAAACAGAAACAAGGACAATTTTTTGACAAGTTTCGACGCATATACCGAATAAACGATTAAGTTCGAAGCTACATTAGATTGAGCCATCGTCATCTACAATAATACATTTTATTATTGCAACACTTGTGAACGTAAAATGTAAAATTAAATAATTACAAACGTAAAATTACCGACACATGGTAATATTTCACTTAGTACCATAAAAACCTGCTGCTTCAGTCCGTAACATTACAAAGACAGTCAGCGGATAATTACGTTGCGTTGGGTTCCCGAGAAAATGAATAGGTTGAGAATGGAATTCTTTTTAAGTGATTGACGCGTTATCTTGTGAAGAATGCGCCAAAAGATTTAAAGATTTCTTTATTAAGTCGGCGACCATCGTTGTGGGGGCTGTAGATATCTGGTCGCGGGACTTGATAGCAGAGAGAACTTCAACGTTTAGGCTCAAGGAGGGACTAAACCTGGAGATCAAGGGGACGGAATATATGCCAAGGTACCAGAGGGTGAACGTACTTATGCTGGGTTTTCCAAAGGATCCATCAACCGTTTTATGACGCCTTAGCTTCCAGAACACGACTCTACGAATCGATTCGTGGAAGGTTTACTCTGACAGGCAGGCATCCAGGCCTACGGAGTAGAATGGACTCTTGTTTTCGGCTTTGCGGAATTCTCAATGAGAGCCTTTGCGGCTTTGGATTAGCAACCCTATCTAGGGCCAGGTAGCGTTACCTTCCAAGTGACCCGTCTGGGGTCTGTAGGGAGACAAATAGCGGCTGAGGTACCCCCGAATAGCCTTTCAATGGCTGAAATGGGAATCCCTATGATGCAGATTAATTTGCACTACAGCAAGATTTTTTGGATGTGTAGAAAAGCCTTTAGGTTGACGCGGGGTCTAGTGCCTAAAATGCTTACATGATTCTACACTGCTGTCCTCAAGCTAAGGCTCTTCTATATGCTTATTTTAAAAACATCTCTCCGATTTAATTTATTATGCAATCATTAAATTATTTTCTCAATACTATAATTGACCATTGCTGTCAGGGAAATAATATCTTTTAATAATTCTTCGAGTCAATGGAATATTTTTTAAACTTTACGTTAATATTTTTTAGAAAGGCATGCGCTAAAAATTTCCAATTATTTAACTCCAATTAGATTTGAAAGCTAAAAATGATATCATCTCTGTACTGTGTGGAATAAAGATTCAAATTCCCCGCTAGAAGAGCCCCTTCAGCCGCGCAGGCCCATTGAGGGCATTAGTGCCGAACTTGGTCCGTGTGCAGCGCTTGTGCTACCCTTTCTTGCAACTGAGATAAGTCTACAAGAATATAAGAATGCTCTAACTTGAAACGGCGAATTATTATGCCATGCGGCTGCGGCCTGCCAATGTTTATTATTTTTGGTATCCGAGATGTTAATTAACATTAGACCTAAAAAAATTAATATATTTTTTCATAGTTACATATTTTTTTCAGGATTCATTTGAAAAGTGTTTTAATTCTTCACTTTTATCTTATAATATTAATTTTTCAAAAACAAATTTTAAAAGTATCAGCAAAAACGTCTATCACACTTTCACACGATTAATATTCTGTAAAGCTGAATAAAACGCTGATAGCACTGAGCATTTGAAATACTTGTTATCATTATTTTTTACATTAATACAAGCATGTTTCTTTTCAATTGGCAGTGGCAAGTCCACGCATGAATTGGCTCGCATAGGGTTGCATTTGTTAATATTGATTTCTAGCTTTACAATTGAATGTAATTTTGCATTCGAAATCAGTTTTCTGAAAATCTTCAAACTTCTTTAAGATTGCTTGTTTTACATTGCCGTTAAACCAATCATCTAATATAGTCGTCGGATACATTTTCTTTGTTTTTGACGTAAATGTTGTTAGTTCTAAATTTTCAGTGTCGTAGACAACTCCTTCAAATTTAGCACCTAATTCAGTGTAAACTTTTATCGTTCCGAACTTATTCAATGCGTCTTTCATACGCTTTTCGAAAAGAACAAAAGCATCCTCGAAGAACGCATTAATGTACTTACGAACTATATTTACAATCACTCCCGTTTGGAGTCGTCACTTGAATGCCGCATCACAATCAGCTCATTTTACATGATCAGTAAAAGGGTCTCTCACACCTTCGCCTTGTAACAGTAGGGCATCAAGGTGCAGATGCATTCATGTAAGTTGTTCGATGATATTTACAGATCTTTGTCGCTGAGCCGTTAATATACATATTTCTTTATGAATATTATTTACACTACCTAAAATACTATCGCACTTGTTGATTCATCGTTGTATAACGTCAGACGCTTCTTTTTTTCTTTCTTGGTTCTGAAGCAGGTTTACAGCCTCCTTGATGAATGGGATGAGCTCCTTACATTCGTCCAGCATCACTGAAGTCTCCATCTTGCTTGTACTGTTGCTCACTAGAGCAGATGTAAGAATGGTTCAATTTCAATTATTTTACATCTTTTATATCCTGTTGCCTCCATTTTGAATCGAAATCGGCGTAAAGCAACATGCACTAATACTATAAGCAAAAAGCCATGCACTACATGCAAAAAGCCATGCACTATAAGCAAAAAGATCTGCACTAATACTACGAACAAAACGTTATGCAAAAGTATCATGCAAAAATATCATGCACTAGAAGCAAAAAGCCATGCAAATATAAATTATAATCTTACCTTTTGTATTTTTTCTCTCTGGACCTAGTGTATCGTCTTCTGGTTTGCTCAATGTAGCTTGCATCGGACGATGCGACGGAATGACAAGTCTGCGCTTTTGCACGCCTCTAAATAGGACGTTATTCCCACTCTCCACTTCTTTTAGAAAATACCCACAGACTCTGGGAAATCCCAGCGCGCGCTACACACACACACACGAAGAGAGGTTCATACCTGCAGACGTTAAGGAAATGCACAGCGCATGCTACACGTGATATTTGAAGATTAATACCTGTCAACGTTAGCTGAATTTCTAGCGCAGAACTCTTGCAGGTTTATACCTGTTAGCGTTAGGGGGGATTCCCAGCAAGCACTGTAGTGACGCAGCGTTTTTTTTGTTTAATTTACATTAAAGAGCGTTATTATTAGAGTTAGATAAAAGTACTGAGTGACGTCTTAAGTTATTCACACTTGATTGTTAAGGTAAAATGCTAATATAGCGAGTGAGGCTCTATTTATCGCTGGGAATGTGCATACGCAACCGGTCCTTATCTCACCAGCCTGCTGTAAAACAATAATATAAAAAGTTACCGACCTTCCTGTTTTACCGACTCATAGGTAAGCTGCTCTCTATTGTACTAACCGATAGTGAAACAATATAAAAACCCAGATAACCTTTTCGTCTGCAAATTTCCGTCAATCGCTTGGTCAAAGTTGCTGTCAATGTACGGCTGAAATTT
>JAUELO010000241.1:347608-377341 GCA_032357855.1 Amphibolips quercusostensackenii | reverse complement strand
TCTCAAAAAATATATTTTCATGCGTCTGCGATAAGTGCAATTATTTTTGCAATGCAAATATAATTAGTTTAATGTTTTTTTAAATTCAGTATACTGATTTTCAGACCGATTTTGAGTATGAATACCACCTTAAATTCTCAGGATCTTTAGTTATCATCCTCACCTTACCGATGACTTGCAAAAATCAATATTAAATTAAGACTATTTAACAAAATTATTTGTTTTTGTCAATTTAAAATTTGAATTTGATGTGATCTCTTAATCGAATAATATAAGGTAAAGTACTGGTTCTGTACGTTCGTGTTTTTGGTAAAATTTCAACCTAAAAATGGCACCGAACCAAGCTGCTAAAACGTTGCAAAAACAAAATTACGATTTATTATTCTTTACTTCCCGTAATCGACAAAAAACTTGTTATTCTGTTACATTTTCAGTAAAAGAAATTATTTCTAAAACAAAAATAAATTTCCAACAAAAAAGTTACATTTTCAACCAAAGAGATTAATTTTCAACTGAAATTATAAGTCTTTAATAAAACAATTAATTTTCAGCAAAGGAGTTTAACACTCAACCTAAAGACGGGGTTTTAACTTATAAGATTACTTTTTTCAAATAGAATAGATAAATTTTTAACCAAAGAGTAGAATTTTTAAACAAACAAGATGAATTCCAAACGAAAAATATAAAAGTGGACTTTTTATGCAAAAATAGTCAGATTTTCTTATTAGGTATTCCAGTTCGCGTTGCAGGGAACAAGCGAGAAAAGCAGGAAGTTTCTTGAGGACAGGGAACCGCACGTCCATGGTAGTGTCACAATGTACATTTTTGTTTGAATTTGCTTCAATTTGCTTCAAGGTATTTAAAACGCTGCTAATAATATTCCTCATTTCAGCAAAAATTAAAAAATTAGTATGGACGTGTGGACGTGCGGTCGCATAGACCGCACCATGCTTTTTATTTTCGGGTTCCTCCCCCACTGTTATAAGAGATTATTAATAATGAAAATAATAATAAAAACTCGAATACAGCACTATTCAAACATGTTTAACAAATTCGAGCCATTATTGATTTATTTCGAACAGGTTGGAACATGATTATACATATATATATATTTTTTTTTTTTAATTTAGGAGCTAAACCAGAAGAAAAATAGTATCCAAATAAAAAAATTACAAAAGGTAGTCGTGTACCAAGAAAATTAAATAATTCACGATCGATTTCTTTATCTGTATTACAAATAGTGATCCGCGTTTAACAGACTAGAAATTTAAACTGTAGGAAAGTTGATTTGTTTAAACTTCACCTTTGTCTGATTTACTTTTTTATTTAAAAAGACCTTATGCATGTCGACCCCCCTCCCCCCCCCCCTAATCACAAGAAGCCGAAATTACATTTTTCAACTATTTCGAAAGCAAGCTTCAAAATGTAATAATTTTTTTTATAATTAACAATAAATAAAATATAATAAATACAAAATAATATATAATGAATAATACACGAAATAAATAATTTAGAAAAAATCAACGTGGAAGTTATGTAAAGATTGATTTAAAAAGCTTTAATTTTCCACCCTTTTCTGTAAAATATTCCACTTACAGCAAAATAGATAAATTTTTGACCACATAGTTTAATCTTAACTAAAAATATTTATTTTTAAACCAAAAAGATTTTAGGTTTAAAATTAAAATTAATTTTTAAGTCAAGAAAAAAATTTTCAGCAAAATAGTAAAATCCGCAACTAAAATCGATTAGTTTTAACTAAACAGTTCCATTTTCAACCAAAAAAGACGAAATTTTGACCGAGGGAGATAAATTTTTTAACCAGAAAGGCAAATTTGTAATAAAAAGGGATCTACCAAAACAATCTATTGTTTAACAAAATAAATGAATTTTCAATCAAATAGTTGAATTTCCATGTGAAAAAAATTATTCAGGAACCGAAATTGAATAGTTGAATTTTAGGTTGAAAAAATTAATTTTCATTTTAAAAGAGGCAAAAATTTTCAATAAAAAAGTAAAATCCTCAACCAACACCAATTAATGTTAATCAAAAGAAAAAGAAGAATCGCCATTTAAAGAAGATCAATTTTGCATAAAAACTGTAATAGATACACTTTTAGTTTAAAGTTAATTTAAAAAAAATTATATATTTCTTGAATAAAATAGTAAGAATTTTTAAGGAAAAAAATAAATTTTCAACCACAAAAACATTAGTTTTTGATAAAGTATTTCAATGTTTAACTAATTAGTTAAAAATTTAACCTATTATTTGGATTTTCAGCTGAAAAAGAGAAATTTTGAACTAAAAATAGAATAGTTAAGTTTTCTATTAAAAAATTTTTTGTTGACAAAAAATGTAATACTTGAATTTGTAGTAAAAAATTTGATTAAAATAAAAACATTTGAATTCCCAAAAAACGAATTTTAAGAAAAATATTTAAACTTTAAACCAAAAAGATTAATTATTACTCAAAATAAATGATATTCAACCAAAAAAATGAATTTTTAAGAGAGCAGCTTAACTTGTACCCAAATGCAAAAAAAAAATTAATAACATAGTTATATTTAAAAAAAAAAAATAAATTTTCAATAACAGTAGGTAAATTTCTAACGCAAAATGATAAATTTTCAAAAAAATAGTTGAATTTTCAACACGAAAAATTAGTTTTTACAAAATTGTTGAATTTCCCACAATATATGCCAACTAATGAAAATATTAATTAAAAACAATAAAAACATAAATTGTGAACCAGGAAAAATAATTTTCTACAGAAAAAGATAAATTTAAGCAAAATGTATGAATTTTCAACAAACAAATATTGAAAAGAATTTTCAGAAAAAATTGAATAGTTTTAGGAAAAAAATTATTTTCAACTAACAAAAAAATTAATTTTTAACAAGATAGTAAAATTTTCAACAAAAGCAAATTAATTTAAACAAGTTTCTTTTAACCGAAAAAGATCAAATGTTAAATAAAAGGGATGAATTTTTATACCAAGAAGATAAATTTTTTAATGAAAAAGATCAATTTTTTATTCAAAAATATAATTTCTAAACAAAGTACATAGATTTTCAATTAAATAGTTGAATTTTCAACTTAAGAAGATTAATTTTCAACCCTAAAAGAGAACATATTCACAACATAATATTAAAATCCTCTACCAAAACCAATAAATTCTATCCAAACCGTTGTATTTTTAACTCAAAAATATAAAATTATCACCAAAGGAGAATTATTTTTAAATCAAAAAGACGAAGTTTTAGCTAAAAAATACTAATTTTGTACCAAAAAAGTCAATTTTTTCAACAAAATAAATGAATTTTTAAACGTTGAATTAGAATGTAAAAATTATTGTTTTTTTAGACAAAAAAAACCTAGTTAAATTTCCAGTTAAAAAAATTAATTTGGAACCAAAACGAAAACAAATTTTTAAACGAAAAAGACGAATTTTCAACTAAAAAAGATTAATTTTTTACCAAAACTGGAATAGCTACATTTATAATTTATATGTTAATATTTAATAACGAAGAACATATTTTTGAAGAAATAATGATATTATCAACCAGATAAATTAATCTTCAACCAGATAAATTGATCTTTAACCAAAAAAATAACTTTTAACTGAAGAAAGGACTTTCATACACAATGGTCAAATTTGTATCTAAAATAATTAAATTTTCAACATAAGAAAAAGATATGCTTACTAAACATAAATCCCTAACCACAAAATATCAATTTTTAGCAAAAAAAAAACATGAATTTCTAACCGAATAGTGGAATTTTAGACAAAAGATAAATTTTATTGTTAACATAATATCTGAATTTTCAACTAGAAAAAAAAATTGTAAGCAATTAACTAATTAGTTAAGGTTTAAACGAATAGTTGAATTTTGAACCAAGAAAGATGGAATTTCTACCAAAAGAGATAAATTTTTTAACTAAATAGTCGAATTTTTTTACAAAAAGTGAATTTCAAATTAAGGCTAGCAGTTGAATTTCTACCAAAATAGTTAAATTTTCAACCCAAAAAAAAGACGATTTTCATAAAAACAGTTAGATTCGTAACTAAAAATGATAATTTCAAAATGGAATCGATTTATTTTTTCATTGGTTTAACTAGAAAAATAAGAAGTTGAAATAAAGGATGGTTCACTCTAAAGAACTTTTCTGCAGATAAAATGTCAAAAACAGTTAAATGTATAAACCATTTCAATTGTTTAAACGTTAAGCAGGTTAAGCGTGGAGCACTAATTATAAATAATAATGTATGAAATGTATACGGCACTTGATTAAAAAAAACCATGTATAAACTAATAAAGTTTTTTGTTGAAATCAAAATATTGAAAATAAAATAGAATGCTGAGTCTGTATAGACGCACTTTTATCCGAAATTACTTGATGATAGCTACTCGCACAGGAGGAAATGAAAACTGTAGCGAGTTGGTGGGTTCTGGCTTGTATATATGGGTATGGGGTCTTTCTAAACCATACCTCGTCCCACGCCATCGGACAGAGAGAAATGCGAATTGACGTTTCGCGATGTTTTCGCGGTTTTACGAGTACGCGTAGTGGCACGTGTGCACTTGTGTTGGCAGCACTGCATGCGCGAAACAACCCCATTCAATTCGCGGCTCAATCGAGACAGGACAACCTTTCACCGCGGATCTCGTCGAGCCAAATCGGACATGTCAAATTACGACCAATCTCGATCACAAACCGTGACTAGCGATTAACTGCTGATTTCATTCAAGAGCAGATCAACAATGTCGAGAGTGGAATGCATTTTTCATAAATTTTTATTCTTTTAACTCATATCTGACGCAAGAGGTTTCCTAGTTCAATTTCTTTTCTCATCGTCAGTCAAAAGTGTTTTTAGGGCCTGGTAGACCCGGATTAAAAAAAGCTTTTTGAGACCCATATTTTTGGGATTCAAATTTTGTGCCGTTTACTTTTGTGTATTCTATTGTTGGATTTTATGATTCTGGGACTTATATTTCTTAGCCTTATGGTTGTAGGCGTTAACGCTTGAATTAACAATCTCGAAAGTGGAATGCATTTTTCATAATTTCAATTGAAAATGTTTTTAAGAGGTTGGCAGATCCGGGTTGAAAAGTGGTTTTTGGGCCTCGTACTTTTTTGACTTATATGTTAGGCCTTGTATTTTTGTTTCTCTCATTCTTGGGTCTAATGCTTTCCTTATGAGTGAAAATTGAGACTGTCTTATTATTGTCTGATGATTGTTGTACTTCTGAGCCTCATGATTGTAGGCCTTAGCGCTTGGTACTTAGAGTAAGGGTAATTATTCTCAGGCCTTATATTTTTTAGCTTATTTTTTTGGGCTTTATAGTTTTCGGACTTACGAGTTTGGAACTCAGGCATGTCCAATCATCACAAATCTTGACCAGTGATTAACTGCTAATTTGATCAAATAGCAGATCAACAATTTTGAAAGTGGAATTCATTTTTTATGGATTTTCATTTCTTCATCTCCTTTCTAATGCAGAAGCTTTTCTAGTCCAAGTTTTTATTGTAATGTTTTTTAATATTAATTAAAAAATTGTTTGAGGCTTGATAGACCTGAAACAAAAAAAGATTTTTGGTCCTCATATTTTTAGAAGCTATATTTTCGGCATTATATTTTTGTGTCTTTTATCGGTGGGCTTATGATTGTCTTCTTATTAAAGATTAAAATAGTCTTAAATTTTGTGTGAGAGACGTTACTTTAGGACTTATATTTTGGGCCTTATAATTTTGTGTCTTTTATTGTTGGGTTTCTGATTGTCTTATTATTGTCATGTTTCTAAGTCTTATTATTGTAGGCCTTAGCATTTGGTACTTAGTGTGAGGGGCGTTATTCTTGGGACTTATATAAACGGCCTTATAATATTATGTCTTATATTCTTGGAATACTGTGGAATGCATTTTTAATACATTTTAATTCTTCCAACTCATTTCTCACGCAAGAGTTTTTCTACCTTAAGCCTTTTATTTTCAAGTTTCTTAATATCAATTAAAAGATTTTTTAGGGTTCAGTATACCTGGGTCGAAAAGTGGTTCTTGAGTCTCATATTTTTCGGACTCATATTCTCGGCCTCATATTTTTGTGTCTTTTATTATTGAGTTCATAATTGTCTTATGCGTGAAGATTAAGATTGTCTTATTATTGTCTTATGATTTTTATATTTCCGAGTCTTATAGCTGTAGGCCTTAGCGCTTTATAGAACTTGGAACTTGACGTTATGTGTGAGAAATGTTATTTTTTGTTCTCATATTTTTGGACCTTATTTATTGGGCCTTATATTTTTGTATCTTTTATTATTAGGTTTATAATTGACTTATAATTAAAGATTGAGATTGTTTTATTATTGTTTTACGATTATTATATTTCTGAGTCCTATGGTTGCAGGCCTTAGAGCTTGGTTCTTTGTGTGAGAGACGATATTTTTGGGACTTATATTCTCGGCCTTATATTTTTGTGTATTTTATTATTAGGTTTATGATTGTCCTATGCCTAAAGATTAGGATTATCTTATCACTGTCTTATGATTGTTATACATCCGAGTCTTACGGTTGTAGGCCTTAGCGCCTTATAGAACTTGGTATTTGACGTTGTGTGTGAGAGATGTTATTTTTGGCCTTCAAATTTTTGGACCTCATTAATTGGGCCTCATATTTTTGTGTCTTTTATTGATAGGCTGATGATTGACTTATGATTAAAGATTGAGATTGTCTTATTATTGTCTTATGATTGTTATACTTCCAAATCTTATGGTTGTAGGCCTTAGAGCTTTATAGAACTTGGTACTTGACGTTATGTTTAAGAGATGTTATTTTTTGTCCTCATGTTTTGGGACCTTATTTAATAGGCCTCATATTTTTTTATCTTTTATTGGTGGGCTTATGATTGACTTATAATTGAAGATTGTGATTATTTTATTATTGTCTTATGATTGTTATATTTCTAAGTCCTATGGTTGTAGGCTTGTGAGCTTGGTTCTTTGTGTGAGAGACGATATTTTAGGGACTTATATTTTCGGCTGCATATTTTTGTGTCTTTTATTATCAAGTTTATAATTGTCTTATGTCTGAGGATGAAAATTATTTTATTATTGTCTTATGCTTGTTATACATCCGAGTCTTATAGTTTTAGGCCTTAGCGCTTTATAGAACTTGGTACTTGACGTTGTGCGTGAGAGATGTTATTTTTTGTCCTCATATTTTTAGAACTCATTCATTGGGCCTCATATTTTTGTATCTTTTATTGATAAGTTTATGATTGACCTATGATTATAGATTAATATTATCTTATTATTGTCTTATGATTGTTATATTTTTGAGTCCTATGATTGTAGGCCTTAGAGCTTGGTACTTCGTGCGAAAGACGATATTTTTGGGACTTATATTCTCGGCCTCATATTTTTGTTGCTTTCAACATTTGTCCTATGCCTAAAGATTATGATTATTTCATTATAGTCTTATGATTGTTATATTTTTAAGTCTTATGGTTGTAGGCCTCATAGCTTGGTACTTAGTGTGATGTTCGTTATGTTTAGAACTTATAATTTGGGCTTTTTATTAAGGGCTTAATAATATTTTGTTTTATAATAATGGGATATTGTGTAATGCATTTTTAAAAACATTTTTAATCTTCCAACTCATTTCTCACGCAAGAGCTATTCTACCACAAGTCTTTTATTTTTGAGTTTCTTAATATCAATTAAAAGATTGTTTAGGGTGTACTAGACCTGGTTTGAAAAGTAATTTTCAGGTCTCATATTTTCGAGACTTATATTTTGGGTCTCATATTTTTGTGTCATTTATTGTTGGATTTAGGATTGTCTCATGATCAAAGATTAGGATTGTCTTATTATTGTCTTATGATTGTTATATTTCTTATAATAATGGTTGTGGGCCTCAGAGCTTGGTACTCAGTATAAGGGACGTTATTTTTGGGACTTATACTTTCAGCCTTTCATTGGGGGCCTTGTAATATTATGTCTTATATTGTTGGAATCTTGTGAAATGCATTTTTTATACATTCTTATTTTTTCTACTCATTCATGACGCAAAAGCTTTTTTAGCACAATTTGCTTATTTTGATGTTTCCTAATATCAATTGAAAGTTTTTTTATGTTTTGGCAAAACTGTGTCGAAAATAGGTTATCGCGCCATAAATTTTTGTTTCTTTCATTCTTGTGTATCATGATTGTCTTATGATTAAACATCATGATTGACTTATTAGTGTCCTATAATTGTCATATTTCTGTGTCTTATGATTGTGGGCCTTAGCGTTTAGTACTTAGTATGAAAGACGTTATTTTTGAGTCTCATATTTTTGACCTTATATCTGGGACCTCAGATTGTTTTGTGTTTTATTCTCAAGGTCTTATAATTGTCTTATAATTAAAGATTGAGATTGTATTATTATTGTCTTATAGTTGTTATATTTCTGAGTCTTATGGTTGTAGGCCTTAGCGCTTGGTACTGGGTGCGGGAGACGTTATTTTTGGGCTTTATGTTTTGGGCCTTCTATTTAAGGCCTCATAGTATTATGCCTTATATTGTTGGGTTATCTTGGAATGCTTTTTTTCATACATTTTTATTTTTTTCAACTCATTTCTGGCGCAAAAGCTTTCTTGCTCAATTTTTTAATTTAATGTTTCTTGATATCCACTGAAAGTTTTTTTAGGGTTTGGTAAACATAGATCTAGAAATGGTTTTTGGGACTCATATTTTGATGCCTTATGTTCCTGAGTCTTATTGTTTTCTTATGATTAAAAATTCAGATTGTCTGATACTTGTCTCATGATTGTCATATTTCTGTATCTTATGATTGTGGGCCTTAGCGCTTTGTACTTAGTATGAAAGACGTTATTTTTCGGCCTTATATTTTTGGTCTTATATTTTGGGCCTTATATTCTTTGTCTTTTATTCTTGGGTCTTATGATTATCTTATAATTGAAGATTGACATTGTCTTATTGTTGTTTCATGATTGTTATATTTCGGAGTCTTATTGTTGTAGGCCTTAGTGCTTGGCACTCAGTGTTAAAGACGTTATTTTTGGGACTTATTTTTTAAGCCTTATATTTTTTTTTGTTATCAAGCTTATGATTGTTTTGTGATTGATGATTGTGATTGTCTTATTATTGCCACATAGTTGACACATTTTTGTTTCTTGTGGTTTTAGGACTTAGCGCTTGGTACTAAATGGGAGAGATGTTATTTTCGAGACTTAGGTTTTGGCTCTTATATTTGTGTGCCTTATATTGTGTAATTCATGATGGTCTTATGATTAAAGATTAAGATTGTCTATTATTATATTATGATTGTCATATTTCTAAGTCTCATTGTTGTAGGCCTTGCATAGGCCTTGTTGTGTGAGGGATGTTATTTTTAGGACTTATATTTTTAGCCTTTTATATTAGGCCTTGTAATATTATGTATTATATTGTTGGGATATTGTGGACTACATTTTTTTTAGCTCGATTTTTTATTTTTATGTTTTTTAATATCAATTGAACGTTTTCTTCAGAATTAGGTGAGCCCGGATCTGAAAGGGTTTTTTGGGCCTCATACTTTTGGGACTTATATTTTAGGCCTTATATCTTTTTATTGGTACGTTTATGATTGTTTTATGATTAAGGATTGCGTTTGTCTCATTATTGTCTTATTATTGTTATATTTCTAAGACTCATCATTGTAGCACTTAGAGATGGTACTTTGTACGAGAGATGTTAATTTCTTGCTGTATATTTTAGGACTTAATTTTCGGGCCTGATATTTTTGTTCCTATTTTCTTGCGACCTGGGTTTATCCAGGTCGAAAAGTCGTTCTTGGGCCTCATATTTTTGGGACTTATATTTTTTGCCGTATATTTTAGTATTTTTTATTGTTGGGCTTATGATTATCCTATGATTAAAGACTGAGATTGTCTTATTATTATTAAATGATTGTAATATTTCTGTTTTATGTTTGTAGGCCTTAGCGTTTGGTACTTGGTGTTGCTTTTTTGGCTTATATTTTTTGAGCCTCAAATTTTTGGCCCTTATGTTTCGGGCCTTATATTTTTTAGACTTATATTTTTGGTTCTTATGATTTTGGAACTCAGACATGTCTAATCATGAAGAATCTCGATTGCAGTCTGTTACCAGTAATTTATTGCTGATTTCATGCAAGAGTAAATCAACAATTTTAAGAGTGGAATGCATTTTTCGTACATTTTCATTCTTTCAACTTACTTCTAACACAGAAGCTTTTCTCGCTGAATTTTTTTATTTTAATGTTTCTTAATATTATTTGGAAGTATTTTTTAGGGGTTGGCAGACGAAGGTCGAAAAGTGGTATTTGGGCCCTTTTTGGGACTTATATTTTGGGCCTTATCTTTTCGTGTTGACTATTATTGGGTCTTATGATTGTAATACTCATTTTTTGACCCTGATGGTTGTGTCCTTAAATCCTGAAATTTTCGGTTTGAAATGCTATTTTCAGGACTTATGATTTTGGGACTTATATTTTGGGCCTCATATTGTTTCTATTATATGCATTTTTCAATTGAACATTTTAGGACTTATATTTCTGAGCCTTAAGGTAGTGAATCTTCGATCTCTCAGGGACTTAGGACTTAGAAATTTAGACTGAATTTTTAATCGATAAAGACGAATTTTCATAAAAAATAAAACAGTCAAATTTCCAGTTAAAAAGTTAATCACAAAAATTATTTTCAAATTAAATAGTTAAAATTTCAACCAGGAAGATGAATTTTCATCCAAAATCAGAAATCTATAACCAGAAAAAATAAATTTTGAAAAAGGTTATTTAACTTTTACATTAATTAACTTATTAATATAATTACATATTTCAAATCAATTATTATTTATTAATTAATTTCTAACAAAAACAAAAAATTTTTACCAATATAGTCAAATTTTCAAACAAAGTGATGAATTTTCAAATAAAAAAGATAATTTTTCAACTAAAAATAAAATCGCCAAATTTTCAGTTAAAGAACCCTTGTATTTTTAGGACTTACATTTTAATCAGAAAATTTTTTTTTCAAATTAAAAACAGAAAAAATTTAAAATAAAATGATTTTACAACAAAATAGTTACATTTTCAAGGAAGTAGGTAAATTTTGAACTAAAATCATAAAGCTTTTACCAAACAAGTAATTTTTAAAATATGTGCAACTACTAACCAAATAGTAAATCCTCAACGAGAAAGGATGAGTTATCAACAAATAATGTATAATTTATAATAGTTAATATAATATAGTATATCAATCAAAAAGAGCTAAATTCGACCAAACAGACGAATTTTCATTAAAAAAGTTGAATCTTCAAACAAAAAAATTTTAGTTTAAACCGAACAGTTAAAATTTTAATAAAAAATAATAATTTTTCTACCAAATAAGATGAATTTTTGGAATAAAAAAAAGAAGAATTTTCGACACATCTTGAATCTTCTTTCTTATTTTATCTCAAGTTTTTTAAATCTTTGCAAATTGAAATCACTTTTCAAATTTTTTAAAAGCTTCTAAAGCTTTTCTTAAAACTTTTTAACTTTTGCAGCAAAACAGTTAAATTATTAACTAAAATCAAGAATCATAAACCAAAAAAATTAATTTTTAACAAAATGGTTTAATTTTCAACCATTATGTGGGATTTTGAACCAAAAAATAAGTTTTTGAAAAAGCTGTCAAATTGACTATAAAGTAAATTAAGTTTTCACCTAAAAACTAAATTTTAAATCAAGAACATAAATTTTTAGGAAAAAAAATTATTTTCTACCATAAAAATTAAATTTTTGACAGAATACATAAATTTTATACAAATAGTTTAGTTTTTAAACAAAAAAATGAATTTCAAAGTAAAAATCCTATTTTTCTACCAAAAAAAAGGTAACGAAATTTCAACATAAAAAATAAATTTTCAACTAAGAAAGACAAATTTTCACAAATAATTAAATTATTAAGCTGTCACCTGAAAATCTAATTTTTAACCTCAAAAAAAAGAATTTGTAACAAAATAGTAAAATTTTTAATCAAAAAAATAAATTAAAAAAAATTTAAACCTACAACCAAAAATAATTATTTTCTATAAAAAAAAAACAAATTCACAACTAGATAAATGAATTCTCTTCTAAAAAGATCAATTTGCCACGAAAATCGGAAAAGTTTAATTTCCAATGAGAGGAATTCATTTTTCACACAAAAAAAATAATTTTCAACAAAAAAGTTTGAATTTTAAAACAATTAGTTGAAACCAGAGATGAATTTTTGATTGAAATGATGCATCTCCAAACAAAAAATAAATTTTCAACAAATTAGTTTAGGTTCTGACCAAAAATTAGAATTTTCCAATAGAGAGATGAATTATCCACATAAAAGACAAATTATCTGCGGAAAAGACAAATTTTTAACAAAATACGTGAATTTTTAATAAAATTAATTTTCAACCAAACCGTTAAATTTTTTTAAGATGAATTTTCAACTAAAATGATGAATCTTAAACTAAAATAGCTAAATACTTAGTCAACAAATAATTTGTTTGCAAACAAAAAACTAATTTTCAACAAAATAGTTAAATCTTAATTCGACAAAATGAACTTCTTATAATGTATTTAAACTTTCAACTAAAATAATAATTTTTAACCAAAAATGACACATTTTTTACAATATACCTTAATTTTTAACCAAATATTTAAATTTTTAGCAAAAAGTTTTAATTTTTCATCCAAAATAGCATTTTTAAATTTTCAGTTAAAAAATTTTTATTGTTCAACCATAACAAAATAACTTTTAACAATATAGTTGATTTCTCATAAAATAGTTTGATTTTTTAAAAAAATGGTTTAGAAAAAAATAGTTAAATTTTCAACCAAAAAAAAAAGTTTTCCAATAAGAACATTACATTTTTACTAGAAGCGACAAATTAAAAAAAAAATAAGTAAATTTTCGACTAAATAGTTTCACAATGTAAAAAAAATAAATAGTTTAATTTTAAACCAAATGGATGAATTTTTAACCCAAAAAGTGATTTTTAACTAAATTAATTATTTTTAACAATGTAGATTAATTTTTCGCCAAATGATTTAATATTCAACAAAAAACAACATCTTTCAACAAAAGAAATTAATTTTATGTGACAAGAGATGAATTTTTATCAAAATACATGAATTTTTCAAAAAAAGATCAATTTTTTATCATGAATGGATTAGTTAAATCTTCAGTGATAAAAATTAATTTTTATTAAAAAAAGCAATTTTTTAAATAAAATAGCTTATAACTATTTGGATTACCTATGTAAGTTACTTGAAAAAACCCGAATTACTCTGTTTCAAATTAAAATTGAAGTTGGTAGACCTGAATTAAAAAAAATTGTGTACCTTATATTTTTGAAAAAAATATTTTGGGTTTCTATTGATGGGATATTGCAGAATTTTATTTTAATGTTTCTTAATATAAATTAAAAGTGTTATTTTTCAGGATTTGGTAGATTTGAGTCGATAATTTATTTGTGTGCCTTACATTTTTGGGACTTATATTTCGGGCCTTATTTTTTGTGTCTTCTATTGTTGGGTATTATGATTTTTGGACACAGATTTCTGATCCTGATAATTAGGGGCCTTACCATTTGATTTACTATGGTTCAGAACGTTATTTTCCGGTCTTATAATTTTGGGACTTATATTTTGTGCCTTAACTTTGTATCTTATATTGTTGGGTCTTGAGATTATCGGACTCATATTTTTAGACCTAATAGTTGTGGACCTTGGAGACCTCAAATACCTCATTTTTGCGCCGTATATTTTTGTATCTTACACAGCTTAGTCTTAATCATTCTCGCACACATATTTCTTTTGGGGCCCGCATCTTTGTGCGTGATTGTTTTGGGCTTTATGCCTTAAGACCTGGTTTGGGACTTAGTATTTGGAATTTTATTTTTGGGCCTTATATTATAAGGACTTTTACTTTTGGGATATATATATATATATTTTTGTATCTTATATTTTTGGATCTTATGATTTGCAGGCTCACGTTCCTGAGCTATTAAGTTCTTTTTGGGTCTTATATTTAATGTGTTATATTTTTTTTATTTATCCTTTTAAAACCCATATCTTTGTCCCTAATTGTTTTACACCTTTTTTCTCAAGATCTGATACTTGGAACTCAGTATTCAGAATTTTATTTTTTTGACCTTATATTATAAGGACTTATATAGTCTGGACTTATATTTTTGTGTCTTAAATTGTGGATCTTATGATTTTCAGACTAAGATTTACGAGCTTTATAGTTATGAATCTTACAGCTTGGGACATGCAATCTGGAACGTAGAATTAAGAAAGTTCGTTTTTGACCTAATATTTCGGATTCCAAATTTTTGTGCCTAATAATAATAATAATTGTGGGCCTTATGTTTAGGGCATGCTGTTCAGAACTATGAATTTAAACCTTATTTAAGGCTTTATATTTTCGTGCCTTATATTTTTGGGTCCTATGATTTTGGGACTTACGGTTTGAGACGGTTTGGGACAAGTGCTTTTTATGATGTAGCAGATTGGGGTCAAAAACTTCGTAATTTACGATTTTGGGTCCTATGATTTGGAATTTTTTTTTTGATTTAAGGACTTAGGACTTAGTGTTAAAACGTTATTTTTGGGTCTAATATTGTTGGGACTTATATTTTAGTGTCTTATTGTTTTGGGCCTTATGTCTTAAGACCTGATACTTGAAACTTAGTATTCGGAATTTTATTTTTGGGCCTCATAAGAAATGATATTGTTGGGACTTATATTTTTGTGTCTTATATTGTAGGGTCCTATGATTTTGGGACTTAAAGTTGGGGACTTATAGTTTTAAAGTTTTCCTTACAAAAAAATAATTAAAATTTGTTGTTTTTTGTAATCAAACTCCATATTCGGTGAGAAATTGTTTCTCTGAGAGTGAAAGTGAGAAAACCTCATCGAAAAAAGGAATCACTCATTACAATAATCGTGACTTGCTTTATTCATGTAATATAAAAAGCCTGATTGAATATTTAGATAAAATCCTACCAAATCAGCAAGGATAAAAAGATGCAGAATAAATTTAATAATAATTAACATATATAGAAACTATTTCGATAAAAAGACATTATTTTACGCACTTGTTATGCCAAGTGTATCAGAACGATGGTTCCTTATTTCTTTTATCATTTTATGCAAACAGACTTTTCACGAATAATTGTTTGGATCAGAGCACTCGAACTTTTTTATAAACAATTTCCACATTAGGGACATACTTACCTTTCCAGTAAGTTGTTCCGCATTCAGCAATTATTTTTAATTGAATTATTTATGAGAAAAAAAATCTGTGTCTAGAGTCTGAAAAAGAGGAAGGGGAAAGGGGAAGGGAAAAAAGGAATTTAATGGAAGGGGAATAAAAAAGGAAAAAAGAAGAAGGGGAAAAGGTAAAAGGAAACAGAGAAAATGAGAAAATAGGGACAAGGAATAGGGAAAAGGGGAAGCAGGACAGTGGAAATGGGAAAGGGGAAATAGAGAAGGCGAAGGGGAACGGAAAAAAGAGAAAGAAGAAAGTTAAATTTTCTAGCGAAATAGATGAATTATCAACAAATAAAGCAACAGTTAAAGTTTTAAAATGAAAAAGAGGAAATTTTAACCAACAAACATTACATTTCTACTTATAAATACAAATCTAATTTAAAAAAATCAATTTCTAAATAAAAAAATAAAAAAGCCATGTTTTTAGGTGATAAATAAATTTTTGATAAAGAAATAATTTTTAATAAAATAGTTAAATTTTCAACCAGACAGAATTTACAAACAAAATAGAGTAATTTCCAACAAAAGAAGTGAATTTGTTACCAAGAATGATTTTTTAATCAATAGAGAATTCAAAATTCCAATTGAATCGCTTGATATTTAATTTGAAAAAAAACAAATCCTTTACAAAACAGTTAAATAATTATTTAAAAGAAGTGAATTTTTGATAAAAAAGTTCATTTTTAACCAAGTAGCTGAATTTTCTACAAAAATGATAAAATTGGCAACCCAAAAAGAAAAATCTTTAAGAAAATAGTTAAATTTTTCAGTTTAGGAACACGAATTTTTTCACAAAATAATTTAATTTTGACCCAGTTAATAATAATTTTTGACTAAAAACTAAAAATTTTCAACTAATAATGAAATAGTTAATTTTTCACTTGAAAAAATAATTTTTAACGAAAAGAAAACGAGTTTTCAACAAAATAGTTCAATCTGCAACCAATAAAATGAATTTTCAGAAAAGTAATCAAACTTTCAACAAACGAGATGAATTTAAAAAAATGATAAACCATTAACTAAAAAAGTGAAATTTTTAATTTAAAAAAATACGAAGTTTCTCGTCGTCCTGAAATTCGGGATGACTAGACCAATATTTTTCATACGCTTGGCTAGTCGTCCCGAAAATTCGGGACGACTATCCTATACCCTTTTCCAAGTCCCCCAATTTTTCGGGACGACTAGACACAGCCAAAAAAATAATTTGAGTTAGGGAGTTTAAATCAAAAAGGTAATTTTCAATTAAAATCATAAAACTTCAACAACAAAATTATTTTCTAATTAGGCGGCTTAACCCTTACCTAAATAATAAAATTTTCTTCTAAATATTTGGAACAAATTTGAATTTTTGAACGAATCATGTAATAGTCGATATTTTACACAAAAAGGATGACTTTTTAATTTTCTGTAAGGGATTAAAAATTTCAGAACTATGAGCAAAATTCAAAAACTTTTCCAGGTTTTCAATGATTTCCAGGACGCTAGACACTTAGGTGGTCAAAATTTTTTGTTCTCGATTTTAAAATACGTCTCGAAATGGAGAAAAGCTCCGATAAAATTGACATGCCCTGCGCGTGTGAAGACCATGAGACTGTAGTTTTAAGAGCAAAGCTGACGAGGCATGCAGACCAGCTGTCAAATTTGATCGCGCTACAAACGGTACATTGTCACGCACGGCAAATATCATTAGTAAATTAAAATAAACAATGTTAGTAAAGTTACTTACAAAATATTGAAATAGTTTTTGCAGATGTTATCTGCAAATATACTAATTTTATAGATAACTAATTTGTGATTTATGCAAATTTGTGAATTTTCCAAATTTAAAATTATAACTGAATTCCTTACGAATTTATTTTCAATTCCGATATTACCAAGTTTAGTAGAATAACAATTTCAAAATTTAGAAAAATGGCGAAAGTTCACTTCTCTTCATGAAGTATTAATTTATTAAATTACTTAGCAATAAATTTTAGTGCCACCAAATTTCGAATTCAGAAATTTCGAATTCAGAAATTTCGATCGAATTTGGCAGCTGGTCTGCATGCCTTGTTTGCTTTGATCTTACAACTGCAGTCTCACGGTCTTCACACGCACAGGACATGCTAATTTTATCGCAGTTTTTCTCCATTCTAAAACGTATTTCGAAAAGTTTATGTTCACCATCATCAATGCATGGATTTTCGAATATAATGTGGGATCCGAAAATGCTTTTATGATGTCTGAATTGTAAGTAAAAAAATAAATTTGCAAACGGTTATCGTCGTTTAATTGCTGTTCAGCCTTACATAAAAATAATAGGTATATTAATAACAATAATGATAATTATTATACAAATAAGCGATTTTCAAGGGCTTCTGTTTCCTCTTACCGTAAAAATATTTTTCAACTAAATATTTTTTACTTTCTGTTTTAAAATAAGTATGAAAGGCTTCTAATAAATTATAATTTCAGAAATGAAAGTGATAATGTAAACAAATGAAAAGTCAAAATAATTTGAATGTTTGAATAAAAATTATAGTTTAATGCTTTTCATGTTGTTAACAGAAAATCATTATTAGCAAAAAACATTATTAGCTGATTAATTTTTTAAAGACAATAATAAATTACATAAATATTAAATATTAATTTTTTTCTATCAAGTAATATTAATTGATTTTTTTCAAGGTTCTGTAATTGAATATTGACTATAATTTGTATAATAAAAGTTTATTTATGCTTGAAATACCTTTATTCTAATTATATAATTATTCTAAATTTTTGTGTTCCTGTAAAATGAGTATCTGCATTCTGAGCTCAAACTTACATGTATTTAATTTTTTATATAATTAATTTAAAAGGTTATTAATAATTTAAATTTTCAGGAAAATATAAGGTGACAATTATTTAAATGTTTCAATTAAAATAATTGTTTATTGATTTTACGTTGGTAACTGATTAACTAGTGGCTGTTTAATTTTTTTACAACAATTATTTACATAAAGATTAAATATTAGTTGTTTTCAATTAAGTAACATGAATATATTTTTTTCTTCAAGATCATGTAAATGAATATTGACTATTATTTCCATAACACAAGCTTTTTTTTATTTAAAATACATCTATCATAATTATATAATTTCTAAAATTGTTTGTGATGTTGTGAATTGTGTATCTGCATTTAATTTTCAAAATGATAGGTAAATATGTTTTTTTTTCAAATATTAGTAATAAAAGTAATTAACCATTTAAAATTGAAAAAATTAAACTTCAATTAAAAAAAAAATTAAGCAAAAATTATTTGAATGCTTCAAGGAAAGTTATTATTTAAGGCTTTTTATGTTGTGAACTTATCACAATATTGAATTATATAAAAATTAAATTTCAATTTTTCTCTGACAAGCAACATAAATCGATTATTTATTATAAGGTTATGTAATTAAATATTGACTTTAATTCGTATGATAAAAATTTATTTATATTGTACATATCTCTAAAAAAAGACATGATTTTTGAAAAATGTTTGTGCTGTTTTGAAATGAGTATCTGAATTCCATATTTAAAATTTTATGTAAACGTTTCAGTTGTTTGAAAATTAGTTTTAAACGTTACTAATAAGTATAATTATTAAAAATAAAGGTTTGAAAAATATGTATATTTTTAAGTAAAGATTATGTGAATGTTTCATTAAAAATAATTGTTTAATGCTTTTTATGTTGCAAACTGATTAATTAGTCATTAACTGATTCTGGTAAAACTTAAATTTTGTGGAATTTAAAAGGTTATCAATAAATTAAAATTTCAGAATTGAAAGCCAAAATTAAAAAAAAATTTTAAGTAAAAATTTTTTGAATGTTTACATTTTTTTAGAATCTAATTGCAGCAAAAATTATGTAAGCAATAAATTGAAAAAAAAATAATTGTGCCAAAATTGGGTAAATGATAAAATTAAAACAAAAGTTACCGCGCATGCGCGCGCGTATAATAGTCTAGTATTTATAAAAAAGAAAAATTTTAAAAATTAAAAAAAAAAATAATTCTCTCTAATATTTATTGAATATTTTTTTCCATAACGAGAGGTTGAAAATTCTAGGAAAAATCGCAACTTTCTAGCACTTATCTAAAAGAAGGTATTAACACAGATAAAAAAATTGTAGAGAATAATTATTTATTTAAACTATAATTTTTTCAAACTGAATTAATGATTGAGTCACTTTAAGTAAAAAAGAGCCAAATAGTTAAAATTTTCAGAAAAAACCACAACTTTTCACCATTCAGCACAGAGAATATTATCAAAAATAATGATAAATTGTGTAAACAATTATTTTTGTTGACATGCATAAATTAATTTTTCATCCTAATTAAAAAAAAAAAAAAAAAATTTAAATTTTTTAGATGAAAACTACAACTTTGTAGTATTAATATAGAAAAAGATAGCTACAAACAAAAATAATTTGTTCAAACAATTATTTTTGCAAAATAGATATGATTGTCAACTTACTTTAAGTGAAAAGTGAAAAAAAGTGAAAAATTTTCAGAAAAAAACCGCAAGTTCGAACTTTATTCAAAGGCAATATTATTAACAATTACCATAAATTATTTAAATTACCATGTTCATTGACAATAATCAACTATCACCTCATTTTCGTTAAAACTTGGCCAAAAAGTGGAAAATTTTTTCAAAAGCCGTGATTTTATATCTCCGTTTTAAACTAAATTTCTAAGAACAATAATAAATTGTTTAAACAATGTATTTCAACATCTAATTGTCAGTTTAAGGTAATATTTTACGTCTAAGAACAATCTGCGTTAAAAAAAGAAACAAAAGGATCATAATTAGCGCCAAAACTCGCAAAACCATTTTTTCACTTATGGGTTTTTTTTGGGACCTTATGAAACAGACTTATGGCTGTGACATTTTAGAAGTAATATTTTGTTTGTATTCTATGGTTAGCGGTAAAAAAATATTTTAAGTTTTAACTCGATCTAGCTAATATTACCGATTTTTAATAAAATTTACAAAACTGTATTTTTTTCTTATGGGAAATACGTGTTGATCTTCTTGGGAATAGCGCCACCTCTGAATATTATTTTTTTTTAAATAAAAAAATTATTTATTTTTGTGTAGATTTGAACATATTTTGAGGCGCTTTACATAAAAATTACTTTTAAAAATTCTCAATGCATTTTTAGACCACCCTACTACACACCATGAAATAATAAGCTAAAATTTTGTAATTAAAAATTAAAATAAATGGTTATAGCAGAGATTATGAATCTGGAATTGAGATACGAAGAGTTGCCTTTTTAGATTGTAGGGCAGCAGATTTTGCAGAAAACTGGAAATATTGCAACCACTTTTTCTCACGTCTCAATCAAAAGTGATGCCCATTAGCAACTATTATACGGCGTTGCTTGATGGAAGAAAGCCTGACTCAGTAAACACTATCCCCTCGTGTAATTTCCTACTTTCATCGTCGGAACTAAAATACGCTTTACCTGCTTCAGGAATAGAAGCTAAAATAACTGTATAAATTTATTCTATTTCATAATAAATATATTAATATATTGTATTATGTCTTATATTTTTTATAATCATATTTTCGGAAATTTTAATTAATTAACAAAGGTTTAACCACCATTGTTATAGGGCAGTTCAAAAATGTATTGGAAATTTTTTTTCTAATTTTCTTACACATCGCCCCCAAACTTGATCAAATCGACACAGAAATAAATTGTTTTTTTTTTATATTTAGAGGTTCCGCAAAAAAGTGGTGCAATTTTTTTGTTTTGAATTTTTATGAATATTGCCCTAAAATTTGTTCTAATACGCAAAAAGTAAATACGTTAAAAAAGTTTTTTATTTAGTTCCGCAATATAGTGGCCAAGGGTTGTTTTTTTTTTAAATTTTCATACATATCGCCTCAAAAATTTTGCAGAAAAAAAATGTATTATTCTTAATGTGGTCCAATTTTTTTTTTATGCACATCGCCCCCAAAATGGGTTAAATCCACAGAAAAATAAACAAGTTTTTTAAATTGATATTTAGAGGTTCCGCGATTTGGTGGTACCAAATTTCTTTCTTATAATTTTCAAGCGTATCGCCCTAAAATTTGTTTGAATCCACAAAATATTAATTGCGTTAAAAAAAAAAATTATATTTGGAGATTCCGAAATTTTTGTCTTATTTGTATACATATAGCCCCTAAATTTGATCAAATCTACGTAAAAATTCAAGCGTTCAAAAAAAATAAAATTTAGTTGTTCCGCACTAGGGTGGTTTAAATTTTTTCAGTTCTAATTTCCATGCATATCTCCCCTAAATTTGTTCGAATCCACTAAAAAAATCAATACGTGTTTCTCCCAAATCGATATTTAGAGGTTCCGCAATTTGGTGGTACAATATTTCTTTCCTTTAATTTTTATTTATATCAACATGAAAATTTTTTCCAATACACAAAATAGTAATCGCGGTTAAAAAAGAAAATAATATTTGGAGATTTCGCGATTTTTGTCCTATTTTTATACATATAGCCCCCAAATTCGATTGAATCTACAAAAAAGTACATGCATTTCTAAGGAATAAAATTTACACGTTCCGCACTAGGATGGTTTAAATCTTTCTACTTTTAATTTTGATGCATATATCCCCTAAATTTGTTCAAATCAACCAGAAAAAAAACGTTTTTTCCTAAATTGATATTCAGAGGTTCCGCAATTTGGTGGTACGATATATATTTTTTTTCTTCAAATTTTCATTTATATCGCCACCAAAATTTTTCTAACACACAAAACAGTGAATTTGCTTAGAACACGAGACGATATTTGAATGTTCCGCAATTTTTTTCTTATTTTCATACATACATATCTCCCCTAAATTTGCTTAAATCTACAAAAAATGAATGCGCTTTTTCAAAATGATATTTAGATATTCTGCAATGAGGTGGTCCAAATTTTGTTTATTCTAATTTTCATGCATATCACCCTCAAGTTTGTTAAGATCCACAAAAAATGCGATTTTTTAAAGTGATATTTAGAGGTTCCGCAATTTAATGATACACATTTTTTTCTTTAAGTTTTTGTGCACATCGCCACCAAAATGTCTTGAAATTTACCAAAAAGCATATTCGGTTATAAAAAAAAATGTTTGGAGTTTCCGCAATTTTTTTCTTATTTTAATACATATCGCCCCTAAATTTATGTTTGAATCCACCAAAAATAAATGCGTTTTTGAAAAATGATATTTGCATGTTTCTTAAAAAAATGTTCCAAAATTTTTTCTTCTAACTTTCATGCACATCGACCCCAAAATTGGGTAAATCTACAGATAGATAAAAAAATTTTTTTAATTGATATTCAGAGGTTCCGCAATTTGGTGGCAAAAAATTTGTTTCTCTTATTTTTAAGCGTACCGTCACCAAAATTTGTTAAAATTCACAAAATATTAATTGCGTTTGAAAAAGAAAATAATATTTGGAGGTTTCGCAATTTTTGTCTTATTTTTATACATATACCCCCAAATTTGATCAAATCTACAAAAAATACATGCGTTTTCAAAAAATAGAATTTAGATGTTTTGCACTAGGGTGATTTTAATCTTTTGAGTTCTAATTTACATGCATATCTTTCTAAAACGATATTTAGAGGTTCCGCAATTTTTCGGTACAGTATTGCTTTCCTTTAATTTTTATGCATATCGCGACCAAAATTTGTTCTTATACACAAAATAGTGAATTTGGTAAAAAATAAAACGATATTTGGATGGTCCGTCATTTTTTTCTTATTTTTATACATATCTTTACAAAATTTGTTCAAATCTACAAAAAAGTGAATGCGCTTTTTTAAATGATATTTTAAGGTTCCGCAATTCGGTGGTACAAAATTTTTTTCTTTTAACTTTTATGCATATCAACATCAAAATTTGTTCAAACCCATTATATAGTAAATTTTATTAAAGATTAAAATGAAATTTTAAGGTTTCGAAATTTTTTTTTATTTTCAAACATATAGCCCCAAAATTTGTTCAAATCCTCAAAAAATTTAATGCGTTTTCTTTAAACATAATATCTACGTGTATCGTAAAAGAATGGTCTAATTTTTTTTTTCATGCATATTGTGCCAAATTTGTTTGAATCCACACAAAAAATGAATGCGTTTTTTCATAATGTTATTCAGAGGTTCCGCAATTTGGCGGTACAGCATTTTTTGCTTCTCATTTTCATGCACATCCCACCAAAATTTGTTCAAATCAACCAAATAGTAAATGCCTTTCAAAAAGAAAGTGAAATTTGGAGATACACAAAAAATACATGCGTTTTCAAAAAATAAAATTTAGATGTTCCGCACTAGGGTGGTCAAATTTTCATGCATATCTCCCCCAAATTTGTTTTGATCCACTAAAAAAACACAAATCCGTTTTTTTTTTAAATCAATTTTTGGAGGTTCCACATTTTGGTGGTACAACGTTTCTTCCTCTAATTCGTCTGCATGCCGCCACTTACATTTTTTCTAATACACAAAATAGTAAATGCGTTTAAAAAGAAAAATTAAATTTGAAGAATTCGCATTTTTTTCTTATATTTATTCATATCACCTCAAAATTGGTTTAAATATATAAGACAGTGACTGAGTTTTTTGAAAATTAAATTTAGATATTCCGCAATAGGGTGGTCCAGATTTTGTTCATTCTAACTTTTATGCACATTGTCCTCAAGTTTGTTTAAATCCACAAAATAGTAAATGCGTTTAAAAAAAAATAATGTTTAGAGGTTCCGCATTTTTTTTATTTTAATACATATCGACCCCAAATTTTCTTTCGAATCCACAAAAAATAAAAGCGTTTTCAAAAAATGATATTTACATGTTCCACAACAGGGCGGTGCAAAATTTTTTTTTCGAATTTCCATGCATATCGACCACAACTTTGTTTGAATCCACCAAAAAACTGAACAGGTTTTTCAAGCCGAAATTTAGAGGTTTCGCAAGTTGGAGGTAAACAATTTCTTTTTTCTAATTTGCATGCATATCGCTATATCGCCACAAAGATTTTTTAAATCCACAAAATAGTAAATGCGTTCAAAAAAGAAAATAATACTTCAAGGTTCCGCAATTTTTGTCTCGATTGTCTTTAAAACAGAAAATGATATTTGGAGGGTCCATTATTTATTTTCTTATTTTCATGCATGTCGCGTCCAAAGTTCAAATCCACAAAAAATAATGCATTTCTTAAACCAATATCTAGAGGTTCTGCAATTTTGTATTACAAATTTTTTTCCTTTAATTTTTATGCATATCGCCACTTAACTCTCTTTAAATCTACAAAATAGTAAGTATGTTCAAAAAAGAAAACGATATTTGGTGGTTCCGCAATTTTTTTTTTTATTTTCATAATATCACCGTGAATATTTATGCGTTTTTTAATGATATTTAGATGTTCTGCAATAGGGTGGTTCAAATTTGTTTTCTTCTAACTTTTATGCATGTCTTTCTCAAATTATTCGAATTTACACAAAAAATGGTGCGTTTTTTCAAAAACAATATTGAGAGGTTGAGCAATTTGGTGATACAAATTTTTTTTCTAACCTCTATGCATATCGACACTAGAATTTTTTTTTAAATCCCCAAAACAGTTAATGCGTGTAAAAAAAATATATCACTTCGCGGTTCCGCAATTTTTGTCTTGATTGTGTCTAAAACAGAAAATAATATTTGGAGGGTCCACCATTTATTTTCTTATTTTTATGCATGTCACGCCCAAAGTTCAAATCCACAAAAAAGATAATTCATTTTTTAAATCAATATCTAGAGGTTCCGCAATTTTGTAATACAAATTTTTCCCTCATAATTTTTATGCATGTCGCCACAAAATTTTCTTTGAATCAAGAAAATAGTAAGTATGTTCAAAAAAGAAAACGATATTTGGTGGTTTCGCAGTTTTTTTTCTAATTTTTATACATATCACTGTGAATATTTATGCGTTTTTTAATAATATTTAGATGTTCTGCAATGGGGGGGTCCAAATTTGTTTTCGTCTAATTTTTTATGCATGTCTCTTCTAAATTATTCGAATTTACACAAAAAGGTGCGTTTTCTTAAAATCAATATTTAAAGGTTCCGCAATTCGGTGATACAAAATTGTTTTTTCAACCTCTATGCATTTTGACACTAAAATTTGTTTAAGTCCACAAAATAGTAAATGCGTTTAAAAAAATATATATTTTGAGGTTCCGCAATTTTTTTCTTTCTTATTTAATTGATATCTATAGGTTCCGCAACTTTGTAATACACATTTTTTCCCCTTAATTTTTGCGCATGTCACTACCAAAATTTGTTCAAATCTACGAAATAGTAATTGCGTTCAAAAAAAAAAATTATATTTAGGGGTTCCGCAATTTTTTTTTATCTCCATGCTTATCGCCATTTTTAAATTAACTTAAATTATTTTCAAAATTTTGATCATTTTCTTAAATTAAAAGACTTGCATTAAAATTTTTGACAGTTTTTTTTTGCTTACATTATACAATAGCTTTGCTTGTGAAATTCCCAACGCAGGAAAATTTTCTAACTATGAAATTTTCAAATCTAAACAATTACGAAATTGCTAAATGATAAAAAAATACCAAATAATAAAATTTCCAAAGAATGGATAACACTAGCAAAATAAAAAATTCCCAAATAATAAAATTCCCGACAATTCATAATATTACTGAATTTTTTAATTCCCGAATAATAAAATTTTGGACAAAGAATGGTCGAATTATAAGATATACGATGATAAAAAATTCTAGAAACTAAAAAGTTATCAAATTTGAACAATTAGAAAAATCACTTTTCAATAAATTATATTCATTCATCAAATATACAAAAAAAAAAACTATTTTGTTTTAAAAAAATTGTTTCTAGACGACAAACTTGTTTTTAAAATTGTTTAAAAAAAAATAATAACTGAAAAAAATATTTCACGATGCAAAAGAACGATTCAAGAACAAGATTTACATTACAAGAGCAACAAATTAAGACAGCTACCGTGCACATTTGAAAAAAATTAAATTAAGTATTTTTTTTAATTATTATAATTGTAAATTCAAGCAATAACCTAAAAAAATATTAATATGAAAAAAAAATTTTAAGTTTTTCTGTCGTGAATTGTATTATTCAGAAATTTTCAAATTTGGGAGTTTTCCAATTCGAGATTTTTGTATTTCGTCAATTTTCTAATTTCGAGAATTTTCTAATTTAAATGTTTCCTTTTTCGGAAATTCCACAGTGTCTGGAATTCAATTTTTCCGGATTTTTAAGTCATCAAAATTTTCTGTAAGAAATTTCATTATTTGGGAATTTTCAAATTCGTCAATATCAGAAACTGTCGAGGATTTTATTATTTGGACATTTTTTAATTCAGTAATATTATGAATTGTTTAAGAATTTTTCAATTAGAGATTTTTATATTTCGGAAATTTAATTATTTGGGAAATTTTGTATTTTTAATTTTTTTTTTTTTTTTGAATTTACAGTGTGAGGATTTTTATTTTTTGAAATTTTTCAGTTGTCCCTAATATTATGAACTGACGGAAATTTTATTATCTAAAAATTTTCTAATTTAGGATTTTGATATTTCGGAAAATTTTTATTTGAAATGTTTTGTTTTTGGAGAATTCTACAGTGTAGGAAATTTTATTTTTCGTGAATTTCGAGCTATCCCCCAGTTCAGGAATTTTACTTTTCGCAATTCTCCAGGCGTCCCTGATATTATAACTTGCCGGAAATTTAATTATCCCGGAATTTCGCAATTTGGGATTTTAAATTTTGGAATTTTTATATTGCAGAAATTTCCTATTTTGAAAATTTTAGTTTTTCGGGAATTCCACAGTGTCGGAAATTTTATTTTTCGGAATTTTTCAGTTATCCTCCAATTGATGATTTTTTTATTGTGGGAATTTTGTATTTACAAAAAAATTTTTCCCCGTATTTTACGGTACCGGGATTCTTATTTTTAAAAATTTGCAAGTTATTTTCCAATTAAGAATTCTTATATTAAAGAAATTTTTTATTTGAAATCATTTTTTTTCTTTTGCTTATTTTATAGGGTCAAGTGTTTTATTTTTTGGAATTTGCCAGTCGTCCCTTATGCTATAAACTGTCGGAATTTATTATCATTCGGTAATATTATGGACTTTTCGGAAATTTCCCAATTCGGGATTTTATGTCTTAGAAATTTTGTCATTCGTAAAATTTCTCATTTTAAAAATTTTATTTTTTAGGAATTTTACAGTACCGAATTTTCATTTTTTGTAATTTTCCAGTCTTCCTTACATCACAAACTAACGAGAATTTCATTATCAGGAAATTTTCTGATTTGGAATTTTTGTATTTCGGAAATTTTCTATTTTGAAATTTTTTTTTTTAAATTTTTTTTTCCGGATTTTCTAGCTATCCCCTTATTCAGGATTTTTATATCTCAGGAATTTTTTTCGTAAAATTTTCTCACTTAGGCATTTTGCAGCGTCTGGAACTTTATTTTACGGAATTTCGCACTTATGTCCCGATTCAGAACTTTCATATTGCGGGAATTTCCTATTTTGAAAATGTTCTTTTTAGGGTATATTAATGTATTAGGATTTCTATTTTTCGGAATTTTTCAGTCGTCCCTGATATTATAAACTGATAGGAATTTTATTATTGTGAAATTTCTTAATTTGGGATTCTTATATTTCGAAAATTTTCTATTTTGAAAATTTTCTCTTTCTGAAATCTAATTTTTCAGGATTTTCCAGTTTCACTTTAATTCAGGATTTTTATTTTTTAAGGATTTTCTGTTTTTTTCTTTTTTTTTCTTTCTGATTTTCTTTTTCGGGTATTTAACAGTGTAAGGAATTTTATTTTTCGGGATTTCCCAGTCGTTCCTAATATCATAATTTGTTAAAAATTTTATTATTCGGTAATATAAGGTATACAATTATCAGTGATTTTCCAATGCAGGATTTTTAGTTTTCAGAAATTTTACAGATCAAAAATTTTATTTTTCGTGAATATTTCTGTTTTGGGAATTTTATTTAGGATTTTTGAGTCGTCCCTAATACTGAAAACTACCGAAAATTTTATTATTTGGTAATACATTATGGACTTTTTTGGAATTTTATTATTAGGAAATTTTACAGGTCAAAATTCCTGTATTCCGGCAATTTTCTATTTCGAAAATATTGATTGATGATATTCCAAAAAAAGCAGAAAAAAATTAGCCTAGTATTTTTTAAGTTATTATTATTTTTAATGCAATCAATAATTTAAGAAAATTATATTGAACATTAAAAAAATTTTCTTTAATCAAAATATTTCATTAATGTACTTGTAATAAATAATATTAAATTAAAACTAATTTCTTAATTTTTCTTTTGCGAATTTTATTATTCGGAAATTATAAAATTTGGGAATTAATTCGAGATTTTTAAAATTCGGCAACTTTATAATGTTGGGAATTTCCTATTCAAATATTTTCTTCTTTAGGAACTATACAATGTCTGGAATTTTATTTTTTGGGAATTTTTATTTGTCCTAATTTTCTGTAGGAAATTTTATTGTTTCGGAATTTTCAAATTCTGTTATAGCATTAACTATTTGGGAATTCATCAAGAAATTACAAAATTTGGGATTTCTATATTTCAGAATTTTTAAATTTAAGAAATTTTCTATTTTAAAAATATTCTTTTTCGGAAATTTTATAGTGAAGAAAATTCTATTTTTTGTAATTTTTCAATTATCCATAAAATTCAGGAATTTTATATTTCTGGAATTTTTTATTTCAAATATTTTCTTCTCAGGGTATTTCACAGTTTCATGATTTTTATTTAACGCTATTTTTCACTCGTCCCTAATATTATAAACTAGTGGGAATTTTATTTTTTTGGAATTTTCGAGTTGTCCCCCAAATTAGGATTTTCATATTTCAGGAATCTTCTAGTTTAAAATTTTTATTTTTCGGGTATTTTACAGTATTATGATTTTTATTTTTTGGAATTTCCAGTCGTCCCTAATATTATAACCTGACGGCAATTTTATTATTGGAAATTTCCCAATTTGAGATTTTTATATTTCAGAATTTTTATACTTCGAGCATTTTTCATTTTTTATTTTAAAAATTTTAATTTTTGAGAATTGTTATTTTTCGGTATTTTTCAGTCTTCCCTAATATTATAAGCTGATATGAATCTTATTATTCAGAAATTTTGTTATTCGGAAATTCCCCAATTTAGTATTTTTATATTTTAGATATTTTCTATTTTGAAAAATTTTCTTTTTCAAAAATTTTTGAGTGTTAGGAATTTATTTTTCGAGATTTTTTAGCTATCCTTTAATTCAGGATTTTTATACTACGGAAATTTTTCTACTTGAAAAAATTCCCTTTTCGGGTATTCTACAGTGTCAGGACTTTTATTTT
>JAUELO010000241.1:325706-343218 GCA_032357855.1 Amphibolips quercusostensackenii | reverse complement strand
GAAAATACATTTAGATTTTTATTTTCTCTGCCGGCATATTTTTCTCTTCTGGCACATTCTTGACAGATTTCATTTTTCTTTTCTGGCATATTTTATCTCCTGACTTATTTTTCTCTTCTAGTATAATAATGTTCTATTTCGACATATTTTGCCTAAGATAAATTTTTTGAATTTGGTTGGAATTAAGCTTTGATTACTTAAAACTCGTAATAAAATATTACGAATTTATTATAAATTAATTAAGTTTACAAAGAATTCAAGCGCAATTTCAGTCACAATTTTTCCTGGTTGAATGTCTTTGGAAAATACATTTAGATTTTTATTTTCTCTGCCGGCATATTTTTCTCTTCTGGCACATTCTTGACAGATTTCATTTTTATTTTCTGGCATATTTTATCTCCTGACTTATTTTTCTCTCCCAGTATATTAATGTTCTATATCGGCCTATTTTGCGAAAGATCAATTTTCGAACTTGTTAGAATTAAAATTTGATTTCTTAAAACTTTTAATAAATTATTAGGAATTTATTATAAATTAATTAAATTTCTGGAGAATTCAAGTGCGACTTTAGTCACACTTCTTATTGATTAAGTGTCTTTAAAAAATACATTTGGATTTTAATTTTCTCTGCCGGCATATTTTTCTTTCCCGGAATATTTTTGACAGATTTCATTTTTCTCTTCTGGCATATTTTTTCTCCTGACTTATTTTTCTCTTCCAGTATAATAATGTTCTATTCCGGCATATTTTGCAAAAGATAAATTTTTGAACTGGTTGGAATTAACCTTTGATTCCTTAGAACTCTTAATAAAATATTAGGAATTCATTTTAAATAATTTAAATTTCCAAAGAATTCAAGCGCGGCTTTAGTCACCCTTGTTCCTGGTTAAATGTCTGCAAAAAATGCGTTTGGGTTTTGATTTTCTCTTCCGGCACATTTTTCTCTTCTGGTATATTTCTAAAAGATTTCATTATTTTTTTTCTGGCATATTTTATCTCCTGACTAATTTTTATCTTCCGGTAGAATAATGTTCTATTCCGGCATATTTTGCCAAAGATGAATTTTTAAACTTGTTGGATGAACCTTTGATTCTTAGAACTTGTAATAAAATATTAGGAATTTACTATAAATCAATTGGATTTCCGAAGAATTCAAGCGCGACTTTAGTCACACTTGTTCCTGGTTAAGTGTCTTCAAAAAATACATTTAGATTTTCATTTTCTCTGCTGGCGTATTTTCTGTTTCAGCATATTTTTGGTAAAATTAAATTCACCTTTTGCATATTTTTTCTTCCGGCATATTTTTCTCATCTGCACAATTTTTTAAATTTTGATTTTCTATTCTGGCATATTTTTCCGGACACGAATTTTTAAACTTGATGGAAAAACCTTTAAATTCTTTGGAAATTATCCAAATTTAATTGGAACTTCATAGAATTTAAGCACTTTCTCATCAACAAAAAAAATTACCATTTAACCTTGAAAGTAGGCAATCAGTCTTACTTCTCTTCAAATGTGGTTCCCTCATCCATTACATTTTATTTATGCGTATTTTATTTTTTTATTATTACTCTTTAAAAAATTTAATTGCTAATTATTATCTCTTTCAGAGCATATTCCGGCATATTTTGCTGAATATTAATTTTCTCTTCCGACATATTTTTCTCTTCTGGCATATTTTTGACAGGCTTTAACTTTCTCTTCTGGAATATTTCTTTTTTCTGAAATATGCAATATATTTATTTATGAAATTCAAATTTTTCTTAAAATTGCAAGTTAGTTAAGTAAAATGACCCAGTAAATAAATAAAAAAATATTTTCTAATGGTTTCACCAGAAACGTGGAGACATACCATATGCAAATTTCTCGTCTTAGACACGCAATAGAACTGATTATGATTCCTGATATTCTAGTTGTTAAGTGTATAGATACCAGTTTATTTATCAATTAATCAAATATTATAAAGCCCACGCCTTTTTAAAAATGTTCATTAATAAATAATTATAAGATTTATAATTAAAATTTTTTTGAATCCTTTTAATACCTTTGAATTCTTTTTAATTCTTCGATTGGTTTGAAATTTTTTGCAATTCTTTTTAATTTATTTTAGTTGTTTTGAATTGTTTAAAATTTTTAAAAATTATTTTTAATTATTTTTAACCTATTGATATTCTTTGAATTTTAATGAAAATTTTTGAAAACCCGAAAGATTCTGGCTTCAAATCAGAAAAATCAAGGTTTGAAGATTTTGAGTTAAAAACATCAAATTTGCATTGCATTAATTTACAAAATTAATTTTCTGGAGGGTTGCAGTTAGAGAATCTCACTTCTCTTCAATTTTTGTGAATTCTAAGTAATTATTTTGAATTCTTTGAAAATCTTTTTAATAACTTTTCATTCTTTTTAACTCTTCAAATGGCTTCAAATTCTTTTAAATTATTTGGAATTATTTCTAGCATTTCGGAATTCTTTGAATTCAAACCGAAAATTTTCGGAATTAAAAAATGGTGTCATCAAACTGTAAAAATCAATTTTTCAAGCTTTTAAGTTGAAAACCTCAAATTAGGATTGCATCAATTTAGAAAATTAATTTTCTAGGAGCTTCTGATTAGAAAATCTCACTTGCCTTGAATTCTTCTGAATTTTGTTAAATTTTTTGGAGATCCTTTAAAATCATTTTAATTTATTTTAATTCTTTTTAACTTTTTGAATAGTTTTAAATTCTTTTAAATGGTTCAGAATTATTTTTAATCTCTTGAAATTCTTTTAATTCAAACTAAAAATGGTTGAAAACGAAAAATTGTGTCATTAAACTGTAACAATCAAGTTTTCAAGCTTCCGAGTTAAAAACCTCAAATTGGCATTGCATCAATTAAAAAAATTAATTTTCTAGGAGCTTCTAATTAGAAAATCTCACTTCTCTTAAATTCTTCTGAATTCCGTTGAATCATTTTAAGTTCCTTTGAAATCTTTCTAATTCCTTTGAATTCTTCTTAACTTTTCGAATGGTATTGATTCTTTTCAAATCATTATAGTTGATTTGAATGGTTTTGATTTTTATCATTTATTCTAAATTATTTTAAGCTTCTCAAAATTCTTCGAATCTAAACTAAAAAATTTTTAAAACTAAAAATTAAAGCTTTAAACTGGAAAAACTTAGTTTTTAAGCTTTCGAGTAAGAGCTTCAAATTTTGATTGCATCAACTCAGAAAATTAATTTTGTAGACGGTTCCGATTTAAAAAACTAGCCCTTCTTAAATTTGTCTGAATTATGTTGAATTATTTTCAATTCTTTTCAAATCATTTTATTTTTTCTAAATTATTTTCAATTCTTGGAATTCTTTGCATTTTTTTCAATTTGTTATAATTAATTTGAATAGTTCCTAATTGTTTCAATTTTTAAAAATTATTTCAAATTATTTTGAACTTCGTAGAATAATCAAGCTTTAAAGGTTTCAAATTAAAAACCTCAAATTTAGATTGCATTAATTAAGAAAATTAATTTTTTTTTAAATTCTCATCAGAAAATCTTACTTCTTTTGAATTCTTCTAAATTCTGTTAAATTATTTTTAATTCTTTTAAAATCTTTCCAAATTCTTTTAATTTTTTTTTACTCTTTGAATTGTTTTAAATTGTTTAAGGTTATTTTTAATTGGCTTTAATTGTTTTGAATTGTGTGAAATTTCTTTTCATTATTTTTTGTTTTTTAATTTCTTGAAATTCTCTAAATTCAAAATGAAAAATTTCAGAAAGACGAAAAATCGTGACTTCAAATTGATAAAACCAAATTTTTAAGCTCACAATTTAAAAACTTCAGATTTTGATTGCAGCAATTTAAAAATTAAATTTTTTTGGTAGTTCTAATTACAAAATCTGAATCTTTTTTAATTTTTTTGAATTCTGCTGAATTATTTTAAAATCTTTTTAATTCTATTGATTTCTTAACTATTTGAATTGTTTAAAATTCTTCTCCGTTCTTTTGAGTTGGTTTTATTTGTATTAAATTATTTTAAATTCTTTTCAATTAGTTTGAATGGTTTTAAATTGTTTAAAGTTTTTTGCTATTTTTTAAAATTATTTTTCTCCCTTTGAAATTCTTCGAACTCAAGCTAAATAATTTTATGAATGAAGAATTGTGGCTTTGAATTGAAAAAATGAAGCTTACAAGCTTTCGAGGTAAAAACCTCAAATTTAGATTGTATCAAGTTAGAAAATTAATTTTGTACAGGGTTCCAATCAGAAAATCTCTTTTCTTTCGAATTTTTTCAAGTTCTGTTGAATTATTTTAAATTCTTTAAAAATCTTTTTAATTCCTTTCAATTCCTTTTAACCTTTTAAATTGTTTAAAATTCTTTTTAATTATTTATAATTGGTTTGAATTGCTTTAAACACTTTAAAATTTTTTAAAATTATTTTGAGTCATTTTTAACTTTTCTGGTATTTTCTTAATTCAAACTTAAAAGTTTCGGATACAAAATGTTGTGGCTTTAAACTAAAAAAATCAAGTTTTTAGTTCTTTTGCAATCTTTCCGATTCCTCTGAATTCTTCTTAATTCTTTAAACTCTTTGAATTCTATTCCATCCTTTCTAATTGTTTCGAAATGTTTAAAATTGTTTTAAATTCAGTTCAATTATTTTTAATTATTTTGAATTTTTTGAATTCCTTCAAATTGAAATGGAAAAGTTTTGAAAAAATCGAGAATTGTGGCTTTCAACTGAAAAAATCAAGCTTTTAAGCTTTCAAATAAAAACCTCAAACTTGGATTGCATCAATTTAGAAAATCAATTTTCTAGTTGATTGCAATAAAAGAATCTCACTTCTTTTGAATACTTCTGAATTTTGTTCAATTATTTTGAATTCTTTTTGAATCATTTTAATGCTTTTCAATTTTTTTCAGCCTTCAAATTCTTTCAAATTCTTATAAATGATTTTCAATTGGTTTGAATTGCTTAGAATTTTTTTCAATTTTCTTCAGTTATTTTAAGTTAATTCTAACCTTTTGGAATTCTTTGAATTTGAATCTAAAAATTTCGGAAAGGAAATATTGTGGCTTTAAACTGGAAAAATCAAGTTTTGAGTTCTTTTAAAATCTTTCCAATTCCTTTACAATCTTTTCAAATCTTTAAATATCCTTAATTCTATTTAATCCTTCCTAATTGTTTTGAATTGTTTTGAATTGTTTAAAATTTATTTCAATTATTTTTAAGTATTTTAAACTTTTTGAATTCCTTAGAAATTGAAACGGAAAGGTTTTGGAAAAACGAAGAATTGTGGCTTCAAACTGGAAAAATCAAGTTTTCAAGCTTTCAAATAAAAACCTTAAATTTAGATTGCATCAATTTAGATAACTTATTTTCTATTGGTTTGCAATTAAATAATTTCACTTCTCTTGAATACTTCTGAATTCTATTTAATTATTTTGAATTCTTAAAAAATCTTTTCAATTCCTTTTAATTCTTCTTAACCTTTCAAATTGTTTCAAATTCTTCTAAATTAATTTTAATTGGTTTAAATTGCTTAGAATTCTTTTTAATTTTTTCAAATTATTTTAAGTTATTTTTAACCTTTTAAAATTCTTTTAATTTAAACTGAAAAATTTCAGAAACGAAATATTGTGGCTTCAAACTGAAAAATCAAGTTTTGAGTTCTTTAGAAATCTTTCTGATTCCTTTAAATTCTTTTTACCTCTTCGAATTGTTTAAATTCTAATTAATCCTTTCTAATTGTTTCGAGTTGTTTTGAATTGTTCGAAATTTACTTCAATTATTTTAAGGTATTTTAAACTTTTTGAATTCCTTCAAATTGAAATGGAAAGGTTTTGGAAAAACGGAAAATTGTGGCTTTAAATTAGAAAAATCAAGTTTACAAGCTTTAAATAAAAACCTTAAATATAGATTGCATTAATTTAGAAAATTAATTTTCTAGTGAGTTGCAATCAAAGAATCTCACTTCTCTTGAATGCTTCTAAACTCCGTTTAATTATTTTAAAATCTTTTAAAATCTTCCTAATTCCTTTTAATTCTTTTTAAACCTTCAAATTGTTTAAAATTTTTTTTGAATTATTTTCAATTGGTTTAAATTGCTTTGAATTCTTTTCAATTCTTTTCAATTGTTTTGAGTCATTTTTAACCTTTTGGAATGCTTTTAATTCAAACTGAAAATTTTCGAAAACGAAATATTGTGGCTTTAAACTGGAAAAATAAAGTTTTGAGTTCTTTTGTAATCTGTCTAATTCCTTTGAATTCTTTTTAACTCTTTGAATTGTTTGAATTCTTTTTAATTCTTTTAAAATCTTTTCAATCCGTTCAAATTTTTTTTAACTCTTCAAATTGCTTCAATTTGTTTTAAAATTCTTTTTAATTAGCCTAAATGGTTTTAAGTATTTAAATTTTTTTTTAACTTTTTTATATTCATATAAACCCCTTTGAATTTTTTTAATTAGAACTAAAAATTTCGGAAAAGAAAAATTGTGGGTTTAAACAGGAAGAATCAAGTTTTTATGCTTTTTGAATCAAAAACCTTAAGTTTGAATTACGTTAATTTAAAAAATTAATTTTCTTAAAGTTTCTCTAGAAAAATCTCACTTTTCATGAATTCTTATGAATTCTGTTAAATTTTGTAAAATTCTTTTGAAATCTTTTCAGTTCCTTTCAATTTTAATTAACTCTTTGACTTCTTTTGAATTATTTTCAAATGATTTAATTCGTTAGAAATTCTTTTTCATTATTTTTCACGGATTTTAATTGTTTTAAATTGTTATAAATTCATGGCGATTATTTTGAAATTACAAATATTCAACTTCGGCCATGTGAATTAATTTTAATTGTTTTGAATCGTTTTAGTTTGTTTTGACTTATTTTTAATTATTTTCAATTGTATTTAATATTCTTAAGTGTTGTAAAGTGTTTTTAATTTCTTTAGAATTTTGTTGAATGAAAAAATATACAGTTTCTAAAAAACATACAGTTGATGCTTTAGAAATAAAGAAATAAACTTTTGAAGTTTCCAAATTAAAAACCCCAACTTTGGATTTTATTTTAATTAGAAAATCCATGTTCTAATGAGATTTTAAGATATAAAATTGAAATTCGACACCGAATCTAAAATCTATATTTTCGCTTCTAAAAATTTTAAAAACTAAAATTAGAGTTTTAACTTTCAATTCTCCTAACTTAATATAATTTTTTGTAATTGTTTTAAATGATATTTAATTTTTTGAGATTTTTTGAACAGTTTTTAATAGCTATTAATGACTTCAATTTTTTACAACTGTTTCGAATAGTTTTCAATTCTCTTAAATTATTTTGAATTTATTAGATCTCATTTCAACTGTTTTAAACAAATATTAATTGATTTGAATGATTTCAAATTGTTTTGAATTCGTTTGATCTGTTTCAAGCTGTTTAGAATAGTTTTTGATTTTTTAAATGATTTTAATTGCTAAAAATCGTTTTTAATTCGTTGGATCTGTTTTAAGTTGGTTTCAAAAGTTTTAAATTATTTCGAATCATTGAAATTTTTTTAAATTGTCTTAAATAGTTTTTAATAATTTTAAATCATTGAAATTATGTTAAATTGCATTGAATTTATTCGGTCTGTTTTAAATTATTTTAGAATAGTTTTTGAGTCTTTTAAATGATTTTTAATTGTTTCAAATAGTTTTTTATTCGTTTGATCTGTTAAAAATTGTTTTCAACAGTTTTCAATTGTTTTGTGTGATTTAAATTGTTTTAAATTAATTCGATCTGTTTCAAATAGATTTAAATTGTTTTTGACTGTTTTTAATGGCTGGAATTGTTTTAAATAGTTTTTAATTCGGTTGATCCGTTTTGAATTGATTTCATTAGTTTTTAATTTTTTTAAATGATTTAAATTGTTTTGGATTCTGTCGATCTGTTTTAAATTGTTTTTAATTCGTTTGATGCGTTGTTAATTTTTTAAAAATAGTTTTGAAGTTTTTTTGGTAATTTTGAATTGTTCTAAATTGTTTTTAATTGTTTCACATTTGTTTAATATATTTTAAACTGTTTTAAATTTTTTTAAACTGTGTTAAATTTGTTTGATCTGCTTTAGATTGTTTAAAAAAGTTTTTGATTCTTTGGAATGATTTTGAAATGGTATAAATTCTTTGAATCTGTGTTAAACTGTTTTGAATAGTTTTGACTGTCTTAATTGATTTTAATTGCTTAAAACGCTTTAAATTCTTTAGATCTGTTTTTAATTGTTTTGAATACTTTATAATCGTTTTGAATGGTTCAAATTGCTTGATATTGTCTTTGATTTGTTTCATCTGTTTTGAATTGTTTTGAATAGCTTTAGTTGTTTGAAATGTTTAAAATTGTTTTAGATTCTTTTGACTTTTTTTGATTTGCTAAAATTCGTTTGATATGTTTTCAACTGTTTTAAAGAGTTTTTAATTGTTTTAAATGATTTTCAATTGTTTTGAAATCGTTCAATTTGTTTTAAATTGCTTTGAATGGTTTAAATTGTTTTAAATTATCTTTAATTCGTTTTATCTATTTTAAACTGTTTTGAGTAGTTTTTAATTGTTTTAAATGACTTTAATTGCTTTGAATTGTTTTGAATATGTTTGATCTGTTTACAATTTTTTAAAAAGTTTTTAATTCCTTTGAATGATTTTGAACTGTTTTAGGTTCGTTTGATCTGTTTTGAACTATTTCGAACAGATTGTAATTGATTTGAAAGTTTTTCAATTCTTTAAAAAGTTAAAAATAGTCTATGATTGTTTTGAATGATTTAAATTGTTTTTAATTATTTTAATTTTTTCTAAATTGGTTCGCATTTAGCTACTCTGTTTTAAATTATTTTAACTAGCTTTTCATTCTGTTGAATGATCTTTAATTGTTTAAAATTTTTTAGATAGGTTTTGAGTTATTTTAAATAGGTTTTAATTGAATTAGATGATTTTTGATTGTTTTAAAGTATGTTAAATAGTTTTAAATTGTTTTGAATAGTTCTTAATTCATTTGAATAATTTTTAATAATTTGAATTTTTTAAAAATTGTTTTATCGTTTTCTAAGCTGTTTTGATTAGTTTTTATTTGATTTGAATGATTTTGTATTGTTTCATATGTTTTTGTAACGTATTTAATTGTTTCAAATGATATTAATGGTTTTAAATTGTTTTGAATGCATTTAATCTGTTGAAGATTTGTTTGGGTAGTTTTTAATTCTTTTAAACGATTTTGAATTGCTTTAAATTCGTTTGATGTATTTAAAACTATTTCGTACAGTTTTTAATTGATTTGAATGATTTTGAATTGTTTTGAATTGTACAGAATGTTTTTAATTGTTTTAAATTATTTTTAAAAAATTGCACTCTTTAGATCTGTTCTAAATTATTTTGAATTCGTTTGATCTGTTTTAAATTATTTGAAGTAGCTGTAAATTCTTTTGAATGACTTCGAATTGTTTTGAATTCGTTTGATATGTTTTTAACTGTTTAATAAGTTTTTTCTTGTTTTGAATGATTTTCAATTGTTTTGAAATGTTTTGATCTGTTTTAAATTGTTTGGAAGTGTTCAAATCGTTTTAAATTGTTTTTAATTCGTTTTGTCTATTTCAAACTGTTTTGAGTAGTTTTTAATTATTTCAAACTATTTCAATTGCTTTGAATTGTTTTAATATGTTTGATCTGTCTGAAATTTTTTAAATAGTTTTTATTTATTTTGAATGATTTTAAATTGTTTTGAGTTCGTTTGATTTATTTTGAACTATTTCAAACAGATTTCAATTGATTTGAAAGTTTTTAAATTGTTTTGAATATTTTTAAATAGTTTGTAATTGCTTCGAATGATTTGAATTGTTTTTAATTCTTTTTATTTGTTCAAAATTGTTTTGCATTCAGCTACTCTATTTTACAATCTTTTAACTAGTTTTTAATTCTGCTGAATGATCTTGATTTGTTTTAAATTCTTTTGATGGGTTTCGAGGTATTTTGAATAGTTTTCAATTGCTTTAGATAATTTTGAATTGTTTTAAAGTGTGTTAAATAGTTTTTAGTTGTTTAAAATATTTCTTGATTTATTTAAATAATTTTTAATTATTTGAATTTTTTTGAAATCGTTTCATCGTTTTTAACCTGTTTTGAATAGTTTTTATTTGATTTAAATGATTTTGTATTGTTTCATATCGTTTTGAATTGTATTTAATTGTCTTAAATGATTTCAATGGCTTAAAACCATTTGAATGCGTTTAATCTGTTAAAATTTTGTTTGAGTATTTTTTAATTCTTTTAAACGATTTTAAATTGTTTTTAATTCGTCTTATGTATTTTAAACTATTTTGAATAGTTTTTAATTGATTTGAATGATTTTGAATTGTTTTAAATCGTATAGAATGGTTTTTCATTCTTATAAATTATTTTAAAGATATTGCATTTTTTAGATCTGTTCTAAATTATTTTAAGTAGCTGTAAATTCTTTTGAATGACTTCGAATCGTTTTAAATTCGTTTGATCTGTTTTGAACAGTTTTTAATGTCTTTTAAATCTTTTGAATGATTTTCAATTGATTTCAATTTTTTTGAATCTATTTGATCTGTTTTAAATTGTTTTGAATAGTTTCTCATTGTTTCAAATGATCTTAAATTGTGTTAAATTGTTTTAAATTTGTTTTAACTATTTTAAATTGTTTTGAGTAGTATTTAATTGTTTTATATGATTTGGAATTGTTTTTAATTATGTTTTGTAAGTTTTGTTTTTAAAAGAACAAATACCTGTCCAAAGGATTTTTTACTTGAAACTAGACGATAAATGTTTTTGTTTTAGATGAAAAATCCAAATTCTGCTACTTCAATTGTTTTCAATTTTTTAAATTATTTTAAATTCTTTCTGATTATTTTGATCTGTTTTAAATTTTTTAAATAGTTTTTTAATAATTTAAAAATATTTTCAATAATTATTTTTAAAATAATGATGTAGTAACTATTGATTGTTAAGCTATTGAATTCTATATACAAAATCAAACTTTGAATCTCAAATATAAAACCCAAGTTTGACTTTTTTGGGATTTTTGGTTTGAAAAGAAACAATATTTCAAAAATTTTCTACCCTAAAAATAGTTTGAAATAATTTTTAATTGTGTTAAAATATTTTTAATGCTTTTGAATTTTTTAGATATCACATCCATAAGTCTGTTTTATAGGGTCCCAAAAAAACCCGTAAGTAAAAAAATGGCTTTTGCGAGCTTTTGGCTCTAATTATGATTTTTTCAGGTTTCTTTTAAAGCTAATTGCTTTCAATACATTAAAAACTATTTTGTACTTATAAATTAATGTTTACATAAATTTTTTACACAATTTGTTATTGTTTTTGGCAATTTTCTTCAAGAATAGAGATAGAAAGTCACGGTTTTTTTCAAAATTTTCCACTATTTGTCCAGTTACCAATAAGAGTAAGGTGATGGTTATTTAATGTTGCAAAAAATAATTGTTTAAACAATTAAATATTAATATTTTTGATAATATTCTCTTTGCATGTTGCTAGAAAGTTGCAGTTTTTTCATGAATTGTCCACTTTTTTTCTAATTCCTAATTAAAGTAAAGTGAATAATTAATTAAAGTTGACAAAATTATTGTATAAACAATTTATTGTTATTATGAACAATATTACCTTTTAATAATCGTAGAGTGTTGCAGTTTGGTACAAAAGATTAATTTTTTTGTCCACTTTTCAATTAGAGTTGAGTATTAATTATAAAAATTAACAAACATAATTGTTCAAACAAATTATTATTGTTAAAAATTTGAACTTCTATAGTAATGCTAGACAGTTGCAATTTTTAAAAAATTTTTTCTTCTAAGCAACTTTTTACTTACTTAGCAAAGAAATAACTATTACAAGTTACTACACGAAATTGTTTAAACAATTTATTAGTGCTTATAATTATCTTTACTTAGATAATGTCTAGAAAGTTAAGATTTTCCTTGAATTTTTTGACTTCTTTTCAACTTTTTACTTACTAAGTTAATAATTAATGCAAGTTAGGAACAAATATTAAATATTGATATTAATTTTAAAAAGAAGGCTTTTAGTAGCTACTCTAAAAAAATTTGCATTCAATATGATCTATATAGAAAATTTAAAGACTTTTTTAAATATCTGTTTTATTTCAGAAAAAAATATTAACAAAAAGAAAAAAGATTGTTTGAAATATGACTTTCCTTGAAGTTTATTATTATTTTTTCATAACTAATGAGGTAAATCAAAGTTAAACATTTTATGAAAAACCGCAACTCTCTAGCACTAATCTGAATGAACACAGTTATAAACAATAATAAGTTTTTTAAGAAATATATTTGTAAAATTTTATAAATTATTACCTCAGTAAGTGAAAAGTGGACAAAATTGAAAAGTTTAAGAAAAATTGCAACTATTTGGTATCAATATAGATAAAGATGGTTGTAGGCAATATAATTTCTTTAAACAATTATTTATGCTAAAGTTGTTTAAATATTAAGTCACTTCAAGCAAAAAGTAGACTGAGAGTTGGAAATTTCAGAAAAAACCACAAGTTTCTACCATTAGGCAACAAGAATATTATTAAGAATCACAATAATTGTATGAACAATTATTTCTACTAAAGTGAAATGTATGTATCCTTACTATTAATTAGAAATAGGTGCTTTCTGGTAATTGTTTCAACAATTTTCATAAAGAAATTCACAGTTTAGCGACTTTTTAATGAATAGGTTTAATTTTTGTTTACGGAATCAATTAGGTATGTCTTTTCGATGACTCTTTACTATGCTACTTTGCGAAATGACGACAATCAATTCTTATTCAAACAATTTTAATAATCAAATTCACAGTTTGACGATTTTTCGATAAATAGGCTTTATTTTTGTTTAGTAAATCAAATAAGTATTTTTTTCGATGACTGTTTTCTATGATAATTTTAAAATTGACAGAAAACATTAATTATTTATCTAAATTTTTATAATGAAATTCACAGTTTGGCGACTTTTCGATGATTAGGTTTAATTTTTGTTCACGGAATTATCTAGGTATGTACTTTCGATGACTCATTACTATGCTACTTTGCAAATTGACAACAATAAATCCTTATTTAAACAATTATGATAATCAAATTCACAGTTTGTCGACTTTTCGATGATTAAGCTTAATTTTTGTTTGCAGAATCAACTAGGTATGTCTTTTCGATGACTCTCTACTATGCTACTTTGCAAATTAACAACAATCAATCCATATGTAAGCGATTTCGATAATCAAATTCACAGTTTGACGACTTTTCGATGAATAGGCATAATTTTTTTTACTGAATCAACTACATATGTCTTTTTGATGACTCTTTGCTATAATACTTTTGAAATTGACAACAAACATCAATTATTTATCTGAATTTTTTAAATCAAATTTACAGTTTGGCAAATTTTCGATTATTAAGCTTAATTTTTTTACAGAATCAATCAGGTATACTTTTTTGATGACTCTTTACTATGCTTCTTTGAAAATTGACGACAATCAGTCCTTATTTAAACAATTCTGATAATCAAATTCACATTTTGTCGACTTTTCGTTATATAGGCTGGATTTTTGTTTCCTAAATTAACTAGGTATGTCTCTTCGATGACTCTTTTCTATGATAATCTCAAAATTTACAACAAACATTAATTATTTATCTAAATTTTTAGTGTCAATTTCACAGTCTGGCGACTTTTCGATGATCCGGCTTAATTTGTGTTTGCAGAATTAACTAGGTATGTATTATCGATGACTTCTTACTGAACTACTTTCCAAATTGACGACAATCAAATCTCATTCAAACAATTATGTTAATAAAATTCACAGTTTGGCGACTTTTCGATGATTAAGCTTAATTTTTGTTTGCGGAATCAACTGGGTATGTCTTTTCGATGAATCTTTATTATGCTACTTTGCAAAATAACAACAATTAATACTAATTCAAGCAATTTTGATAATCAAATTCACAGCTTGACAAATTTTCGATGAATAGGCCTAATTTTTGTTTACTGAATCATTTAGGTATGTCTTTTCGATGACTATTTCCTATGACAGTCTCAAAATTGACATCAAACATTAATTATTGATCTGAAATTTTATAATCAAATTCACAGTTTGGCGACTTTTCGATGATTAAGATTAATTTTTTTTCACGGAATAAACTAGATATGTCATTTCGATGACTCTTGACTATGTTACTTTGCAAATTACCAACAATCAATCCTTATTTGAACAATTTTATTAATCAAATTCACAGTTTGATGACTTTTTAATAAATAGGCTCAATTTTCATTGATATAATCAAGTAGGTATGTATTTTCGATGCCTTTTTTCTATTATACTTTGCAAATTGACAACAATCCTTTATGACTTAAACAATCGCCATGCCCTTTTTCTACGATGCCCTTTTACTACGCTACTTTGCAAATTGACAATAATTATTCCTTATTTTACTAATTTTTATAAACTTATTCACAGTTTTTTTCAAATATTCAATTGATAGTATCAATTTTTTTGCGGAATCAATTAGATATGTCTTTTCGATGACTCTTTGCTAGGATACTTTGCGAATTGGCAACAATCAATCATTATTTAAATAATTTTCATAGTTAAGTTTACAGTTTGTCGATTTTTCAATTAATAGCCTTCATTTTTGTTAATGAAATCAACTAGGTATATCTTTACGATCACTCTTTGCTATAAGGCTTTACAAATTGACAACAATTATTTACAATTAAAACAACTTTTAGAAAAAGATTAACATTTTGGCGATTCTTTCATTAATAGGTTCATTTTTTTATGGTATCAACAAGATATGTGTTTCCGATGACTCATTACCACGAAACTTGGACAATTGACAATTCATCATTTAAACAATTTTTATAAAATAATTCACAGTTTGGCGTTTTTTTATTAATAGGCTCAGTTTTTGTTTATGGTATCAACTAGGGATGTTTTTCTTAAACTCTTCAAAATAACTTGAAGAATTGACAACAGTTATTCATTATTTAAACAATTTTTACAAACAAATGCACAGTTCAGCGATTTTTAAATAAGTAGACTGAATTCTTGTTAACACAATAAACTAGGGATGGCTTTCCGATGACTTTTTTTTATTATGCTTTGCAAATTGAGATCAATCATTCATTATTTAAACAAGTCTTATCAACGAATGCACAGTTTAGCGACTTTTTAATAAATAGGCTTGATTTATGTTCACGGAATCAACTTGGCATGCCTTTCCAATGACTTTTTACAGTGACACTGGGAAAATTGGCAAAAATCATTCATTATTTAAACAATTTTTACAAACGAATTAACAGTTTGGCGATTTTTTTATACATAGGCTAGATTTTGGTTTCCAAATGAACTAGGTATGACTTTCTGATGACTCTTGATTAAGATACTTTGCAAATTGACAACAGTTATTTATTATTTAAACAATTTTTTTAAGAAATTTACAGTTTGGCGATTTTTCAATAAATAGGCTCAATTCTCGTTTACGGAATCATCTAGGGATGTCTTTTCAATGTCTGCCATGATGCTTTGTCAATTGAGAACAATTATTCATTAATTAATTTTTAGCCTACACTGTTCGTCTACTTTTTTTTCAATAAAGGTTTTTTAATTTTTAACAAACTTCGCGTGAATAGATTTTATTAAATTGTTTCAAAATTTGTTATTCAACAACAAAATGGAAATTTTTTTTAAACCTTTCCCGAATGCAATTTTTTTAAGGTACTTAGATTGATCAAAGAAGATCTTAAATAAGTGCTACAACTATATGGTAATAATTTCCAGTAGGCTGGAATAATAAAAAATAATTTTTATTGTGTTAAAACAAATTAAAAAAGAAAAGTGATTTTTTGGGATCGGCAATGTTTAGCTCATTGAAATTAATAGATTTTGTATAATGTGTAGGTAAATTGAATAGTCTATTGCCATAAAATAGAAATAGATGCTTCTTCGTGATTGTTTAAAAATTTTTTTTAAACAAATTCAGATTTCGGTAACTTTTCGATGAATAAGCTCAATTTTTGTTTACGGAATCAACTATGTATGATTTCCCGATAAATCTTTTCTACAATACATTGCAAATTGACAACAATAATTCATTTTTTAAACAATTTTTATAAACAAATCCACAGTTCCGCGATTTTGTAATAAGCAGAATCAATTTTTGTTCACAGAGTCAACTAGGGATGTCTTTTCGATGACTGTTTGCTATGATACTTTGCAAATTGACAACAATTAATTATTTGCTAATTTCAGTTTGTATAAATAAATCCTAAGTTTAGCGACTTTTCAATAAATAGGCCAGATTTTTGCTTACAAAATAAACTTAGAATGTATTTTCGACCACTCTTTGCTATGACGCTTTGCGAAGTGAAAACACAACAAAAAGAGCAACAAGTCTTCGTGCATCTTGATTGGAGATGATTTTCTTGTATGATTTTCTGGACCACTTCTTAGGTCATTATTTCGCGCTCTCCTGATTTCATAGAAAAGTTTAACCTTTACACTAATGCACAGTGAAAATGCAAATTTGTTTATTACAATTGTTTAAATATTAAATAATTGTTGTCAATTTGTAAAGTATCATAATAAACAGTCATTGAAAAGACATACCTTGTTGATTCCGTAAACCAAATTGAGCCTATTCATTAAAAAATGGACAAACTGTGAATTTGTTAAAAAAAATTATTTAATGTTAACCAATTATAAATTATTGTAGAAAAGAGTCATCGAAGAGACACACCTGTTTGATGTTCCAAACAAAAATTGAGCCTATTCATTGAAAAGTTGCCAAACTGAACTTATTAATCAAAATTGTTCGAATAATAAATAGTTGTTGTCAATTTGCAAGGTATCATAGCAAAGAGTCATAGAAAAGACATACCTAGTTGATTCCGCAAGCAAAAATTGAGCCTATTTATTACTAAATCGACAGACTGTGAATTCGTTCATAAAAATTGTATGAACAATTACTGAAAAGCATCTATTACTAATAAATGGTTATGGAACATTATTTTTTTTCACATTTGACACAAAACCTATTAATTTTAATGAGCAAAACATTGCCAAACACAAAAAATTACAAACACAGAAAATTGCAAACACAAAAAATTACAAAGACAAAAAATTACAAACCCAAAAAACTACAAACACAAAAAATAACAAAACCAAAAATTACAAACCCAAAAATTACAAACACAACAATTTACAAACCCAAAAAATTACAAACAAAAAAAATTTCAAACCCAAAAAATTACAAACACAAAAAATTACAAACACAAAAAATTACAAACCCAAAAAATTACAAACACAGAAAATAACAAACACAAAAAATAACAAAACCAAAAATTACAAACACAGAAAATTGCAAACACAAAAAATTACAAAGACAAAAAATTACAAACCCAAAAAATTACAAACACAAAAAATAACAAAACCAAAAATTACAAACCCAAAAATTACAAACACAACAATTTACAAACCCAAAAAA
>JAUELO010000241.1:310675-325606 GCA_032357855.1 Amphibolips quercusostensackenii | reverse complement strand
AAGTGTGGAAGGGGGATGGTTAAAGGGTGCGAGGGTGAAGGAGTGGGAGGCTGGAAAGATGGAAGAGGTGGAAGGGGGCGCTGCGGAAGAAAAATAGATGTTGAATCTAAAAAACGGAATTAAAGAAAGAAAGAAAGAGAGGGAGAGTAGCGCGTGTAGAGACGAGGTGAAAAGGACGGGCAGGTGCATGAGTTTCATTTCATGTTCCACCGGGCGGCAGCTCGACTCCTAAAAGGCCGACGAAAGTACACGACTTTCTTGTCTTTTCTCTCGCTCACTTTTCCCCTCTGCGCCGCGGCCTCTTCTGGATAATTGATACGGCGCCTAAGACTATTATAGGATAATAATTTTTAATTCGAACACGTGTCAAACCAATACAGTTTTACCAAGATGCTCTTGCATAATCGGATATTTGTTTCTGGATATGTTAATTCCTTTTTTTTTTATTTAGGAATTATAATGCTGGCACCTTTTTGTAGAAAAAAATTAAATTTCGAATGTTGAATTATTTTAAAAGAAAACATATCTAAAGAATTTTCAAATTAAAATGTATTGATTATAACTTTTTTTAGTTGAAAAATCTAACTTTGGCTTCTTGAATTATTTTAATTTTAAATTGTGCATAATTATTAATTTGTTTTCAATTCGTTTGATGTGCTTTGAATGGTTCAAGAATGTCTTTAATAGGTTTTGATTGTGTTGAAATATTGAAAATGATTTTTAATTTTTATTTATAATATGTTTAATATTGATAATAATAAAAGTAATTTTTAATTGTTCTAAATTCTTTTAAATTGTCTTAAAAAGTTTTGAAAATTGTTTTGATTTATTTTGATTTCTTTTAAATTGCTTTGAACATTATTTAATTTTTTTTTTGAACATTATTCAGGATTTTGAATTTCCTTCAAATTCTTTTAATTTAAACAAGGGAATTTCGAAAAAGAAATACTTAGGATTTTAAATTTACAAAATAGAAATCAGAGTTTGAATTCTTCTAAATTCTTGGAAATGATTTGAAAGATTTTACATTTTTTTTCAAAGTTTAAAATCTTTTAAAGTGTTTCAAATTGCTGTAAACTGCTGATTTTTTATCTGTTTTGAATGGGTTTTTTAGCTTTTTAAATGTGTGAAAATATTTTTAATGATATTGAATTTAATGCTTTTAAAACACTTTTAATTTAAGTGGAAAAATTCTAGACAAAAAAAAAAGATGAATTATTTAGAACTTCAAATTAGAAAAATCCAATTTTTTAAGCTCTCAAGTTGAAAATCTAGACTGTGAAATTTATTAACTTTCGAAATTAATTTTTTTAGGGGTTTTCTGTTAGAAAATTAAACTTTAAACACTAACTCTAAAATCCAGGTTTAGTCTCTTTTGAAAATTAGAAAAAACTAAATTAAGATTATAAATTCATTTGAATTATTTAGTTTTTTTGTAAATTTCTTTAACATTGTTTTGCAGTGTTTTACATTTTTTAACTGTTTCTAAATTTTTCAAATTTTTAATTATTTTTAGTTGTTTGAAATGTCTTCAATTGATTTAAATTTAAAATATTTTGAAACACTTGAAAAATAAAGAAATTCAACTTTTGAAACATTCAATTTGAAAACCTCGACTTTGGATTGCATTGAATTATGAAATCCATTTTTTTAAATATTTTCCAGTTAGAAAATCACACTTTAAACACCAACTATACAATCCAACTATTGGCTCTTGAAAATTGGAAAAATTAAAATTAGAGCAAAAATTAAAAAAAATTTTTTTCAATTGTTTTAAACTTCTTTGCAATTTTTTGGAGATTTTTTAATTGTCTTGAATTATTTTAAGTTTCTTTCATTAGCTATTAAAAAATGTGTATAACAGTTTGTAATTTTTTAAAAATATTTTTAATTATTAAAAATTTTGTTAAACACTTTCAATTAAAAGAAGTATAGTTTTAAATATTTTAAAATTATTTTAAAATTATTTGATCTATTAAAAATTGCTTTAAATGTTTTTGAATTGTTTTGGAATATTATTTCAGATTTTGATTTTTGATTTAAATTTGTTTAATTCAAACGGAAAGATTTAGAAAAACGAATTACTGAGACTTCAAAATCAAAAACAAAATTTAAAATTCATTTTTTAACTCTGGAAAATTAGGTACATGAAAATTAGATTTTAAATTCTCTGAGTTATTTTGAATCATTTTAAATTATTTTCAATTGTTTTTGACTGTTACGAATTTTTTGAATTTGAATACAGTTTCGAATTTCAACTATTGACTATTGAAAATTGGAAAAACGAAAATCAAAATTGGATTTATTTGATTAAAACTTTTGTTTGAATTGTTCCAAATTGTTTTTGATTTTGGTTTTAAAAAGAAAAAATATCTGAAGGATTTCCCATTTGAGGCAAGTTAATTAAAATTTTTTTTAGTTAATAAATCCAACTTCGGTACTTTGAATTGTTTTAAGATGTTTTGAATAATTGTAAATTTGCTCAAAAATTTTTTAAAATATTTTAAATTATTTAGAAGTGTTTTTAATACTTTTTAATTACGTTAAAATAATTTTAATCATTTTTAATCTTTAGAATTTCTTTGAAATTCTCTCAATTCAAAAAGGAAAATTTTGGAACAACAACTATTGAGGCTTTATGACTGGAAAAATATTGTTTAAAGTACTTCTCAATAGTTTTAAATTCTTTTAATTGTTTTGCAAAGTTTTAAATTGGTGTAAGTGTTTTAAATTATTTTAAATTATGTCTAATTCTTTAGATCAGTTTTGAATTGTTTTGAAATATTTTTTAAGCTTTTTAATTTTTATAATTATTCTTTTAATTCAAACGAAAAAATTTGGGAAAAGCGAATGACTAAGGTTTCAAAATTAGGGAAATCTAAGTTTTGACTCTTGAAAATTTAAAAAATTGAAATCAGAGTTTGAATTCTTTTGATTTTTTTATATTTTTCTAAATTGTTTTTAATTATTTCTAAATGTTCTGAATATTCATTTGAAAAAGAACTAAAGGATTTTTTTTCGAAGTAGTTGATTGAAACTTTTTTAAGTTGAAAAATCCAACTTCGACTGTACCAATTGTTTTAAAATGTTTTGAAATATGTTTAATTGTTTTTATCTGTTTAGGATCTTTTTGAATTTTTTTTAAATATTTGAAAATTTTTTTTAAATATTTCTCATGATTTACTTTTTTGTAATTATTTATACAGTAACTATTGATTGCTAGGATGTTGGTTTCCATATAAATAATCAAACTTTGAATACAAACTTAAAACCCGAGTTTGACTCTTTTTTGCTCTTTTTTTTAATAAATATTTAAAAGATTTTCAACTAGAAAAAAGTCTTGCATATTTTTTCAAATTGTGTTTAAATACTTTTAATAATTTTTAATTTTTTATAGATTTTTTCAAATTTTTTCAATTCAAATGGTACAGTATAGAAGAAAGGAACGATTGAGACGATAAAAGTACAAAAATGCAACATTGGAATTTTGAAAATTTTAAACTTCAACTTTCGATTTCATCATTTTAGGTAATATATTTTTTCAGAGTTTTCTAGTTAGAAAACCAAATTTTAAACAACAATTTTGAAATCCAAATTGTAAGAATGAAAATCAGAATGTATATTCTTTTAAATTCGTTGAATTGTTTTAAATTCTTCTGAATAATTTTTTTTTTGTTTTTAACCGTATGGAATTTCTGAAGAGTTTTTAATCGTTTGAATGGTTTTGAAATATTTCAAATTATTTAAATTTTTCAAAAGTTTTTAAAGCGAATTTTGGATTTAAATTAAACTGTTTTGAAAACACGATCTTTTGAAGCATAAAAGCTGAACAAAATTAACTTTGAAATATAAATAAATAAATAAAAATAAAGTGAAAATTATTTTAATGTTTTAATGAAAATTACGGTTTAACGATTCTTATTTTGTAAATTAATTAATAAATAATTATCTAATTGATTTTTCCATTACAATAAATCACATAAACATTCAAATTTATTCACTTTTTCTGATTAAGTCCATAAATTTATTATATACTGTAAGGTTGTGTAACTGAATATTTGCTATGATTTGTATATTAAAAAATTAATGATAATATTGCTTTCTATGTCATGAACTGAGTAATTAACTATGTACAATAAAAGTTTATTTTTTATTCAAAATACATTTATTTTAGTAACAAATTTTTTAGAAAAATATAATGTAAAAATGATTCAAATATTTCAAATATTGAATTACATAAGGTTGTAATTAAATATAGGCTATAATTTGTATAATAAAAGTTTTTTTCATAAAAAATATTTTCATAAAAATTATATAATTTTTTTAAATTTTTACACTTGGGTTAAAATGATTATTTAAATGCAATTTTTAAAATTATATAGACACATATTTTAATTTTTTCTGGAATTAGTATAAGAGATTATTGATAATTTAAATTTTCAGTAATGCAATTTGAAATTGAAAAAAAATAATTATCAAATATTATTTAAATGTTTCAATAAAAATAATGTTAAAAACTATTTTATTATTAGTTTTCTTATCATAATCATAGTATTGTTTAATTATTATTTCAAAATTTTAATATCCTGGAATTATTTAAGAAGCTTATAAAAAATAAAATATTCAAAAATGCAAGTTGAAATTAAAATAATATATAAAAAGTACAAATTATTTAAATGTTTCGACAAAAAAAAATAAGTTGATGCTTTTTGTGTTGTGAATTGATTATTTATTAACTAATTCTATTAAAACTTATATTTTTTCAGATTAGTTCAAAAGATTATTAATTAATTAAATATTCATAAATGGAAGTTCAAGTTTAAAATATGTATATTAAGTAAACATTATTTTAATATAATAATGATTCAACTGTTTCAATTAAAATAATTGTTTAATGCTTTTTATGTTGTAAACTGATTTATTGACTATAGACTAATTATTTTTTTCACAATATTAAATAACATGAAGATCTTATTTTTATTTTACTCTGTTAAATAACATGAATTGATCATCTATTTTAAGGTTATGCAATTAAATATTGGATATAATTCGTATAATAAAAGTTTATTTATATTTAACATATTTTTATTATAAATATATAAGTTTTTTAATTTTTTGTGCTGTTTCGAAATAAGTCTCTGATATAAGATATGAATGTGAGAATACTTTGTGGCAATTTATGATAATAAACATACTACATATCATTTTTTAAACAAGCTTTTATTTAGAAATAAAACAATTTCAATTGCTTTGCATTCCATTCGCAACATTGTACTTTTTTCGAAATTTCACCTGATTTGAAATAGTTTAATTGTGAATGTTTCTAATTGGAAAAAATATTATTTATTATTGCTTTAAAATTTTTTGAAACTTTTTTTCATAATGGATTTTCAAATTCTTTATATTTTGAACGTTATAGAAAATGAAACTTCAGAAAAACCTGTTTTAAAAAATGTTAGTTTTTCACGCCTTATTTTTCAAGATTTCCATTTAAAAATGCTTTAATTTTCAAGCAATGTTTGGAATTGTTTAATTTTTAACGCAACAAATTTAAATCCATTTATTCTGAAAGGTTCCAAATAAAAAGCATACCATTTTTCAATTCGCAGAAATTTATTAAAATTTAATGATTTGCAATATTTAAAATTCTTTAATCTCAAATATTGAAAATTACGGTCATTTCTTATTTTGTAGACAGATATCTCGTTTTTAAATAAAAAAATTCAACTAATTATTTTGATTATTAATAAATAAGGCTTCTTTCGAATTTTTACAATTTTAATTTAAAATTATAGTTTTGAATGCGCGATTCTAAACAAATTTGATTTTTAAGTCTTGGAACTGAAGCTTTTTGCTTCAAAATTAAATTATTTGTTAATTTTACAATTTAGTGTTACGAGAAAATTTATAAACAAATAAATTATTTTTATCCTTTTTTTACAAGAAGAAAAAATTTTTTTATCTCATTTTTATCATAATAGATTATCAGACTTATTCTGCTACAAAACATTATTAACACTAAGCAGTTACCTTTGTTATAAATCATCGAAATCAACATATAGGAAATTTTAATTTTTTTTTTTTGCAAAAAAAAAGTACCAGCCACGAGTTTTTTGCTTATTCGGGATAAAATCTTTCACTTTTGTTTTTATTCTTCAATCCCGTATTGGGAAATTCATGATTAAAATCTCTAAACAGTTTGTGATATTACAAAAATTAAAAATTCCCGACTAACTAAATTTCGAACAGTTTGTATTATATCGGGATGATTGAAAATGTTAAAAAAATTTAATTCCCGAAGTATAAAAATTCCTAATGGGATAATTTCCAGATTATAAAATTTCAGAACAGTTTATAATATTGCCGAATAAGAAAATACTTGAATTATAAAATTTCCAAGATAAAATTGCTGAATTATAAAATATGCAACAAATATTCAAACTAACTAATAGTTTTTTATTAATGTTATTCATTAATATAAAATACAATAATGAAATATTTTGATCCAAAAAAAAACATCCTCTTAACATTCAATTTTTGAATAAGAATTTGAATTTAAAATAACAATAATTTTTATAAGATACATCAACCATTAAAATATGTTCTTTGATCAAAATATTTAATCGGGAATTTTCCAATTCGGGACGAGACATTTCGTTATAAAAGATTTTGAATAATCAATATTATTTATTTATTGAAAATACAATAATTTGATATTTTTGATAAAGAAATCTGTTTTAGTGCATAATAAATATTTTTCAATGGCTTTTTGAATTTAAAATAACAATAACTGAAGAAAAAAGAATTTTTAATGCAAGCTTTTAATGTACATAGTATTTTTTTAGTATGACTGTTTTTGTTATGAAAATATACTTTTTTTATTCATATTTTTCACTAGCTATTATTCTTATTTGTATAATATTTATTATAAATAATATCATAATATTATTATAATATAATATTATAATATTATAAATAATATTTATTAAAATTATAAACAAACTTTTTTTTTTTAATTTCTTTTGCTTTTTCCATAATTATAAAAATTTAGGACCAGACACGCGTTTCTTAGTGAATCTTACTCAATTTCTCAAGTTTTTAACTAGATATCACGTGTCTGAAGAACGCAAGTTGGGTTTGAGAAAAATGCGGAAACATTTTTTGAGGTTACGCTGACATGGCCCTAATGCTTCTTATTTTGTGAACTGATTAATTAATTATTATCTGTTTAATTTTTTTAAAATATATAAATTACATGAAAATTGCATATAAATTTTTTGACATCAGGTAAACAAATTGATTATTAACTTTGAGGTTATGTAATTTAGTGTTGGCTATAATTTGTATAATAAAAATTAATTTATATATGAAATACCTCTATTTCAATTATGTAATTTTTGTCAATGTTTTTCATGTTGCGAAATGAGTATCTTAATTTAATTAAAAAAATTATATATAAATATGTCTTAGTTTTATCTGAAATTTGCATTAAAGGTTCCTAATAGATCCAATTTTTAAAAATGAAAGTGAAAATTAAAAAAAAATGCGAAGTAAAAATTACTTAAATATTTTTTATAATTTAAATTAATTTTAATTATTTATTTCAAATTATGGTTCAGTCTGTCAGCCTTTTATGTTGTAAACAGATAAATTAATTATTAGATAAATATTTTTTTTACGATACTAAATTGCACTAAGATTTAATTTAAATTTAGTAAATTTTGTACATAAAGAGACTATTCACCTAAAGGTTATGCAATTGAATTGGCTATAATTTTTATAATAAAATATTGTTCGTGTTTAAAATACTTTTATGCTAATTATATAATTTTTATAAATTTTTGCGATGTTGTAAAATAAGTATCTCAATTCTGCTTTAAAAATAATATTCACGACATACATTTTACTTTTTCATGAAATTAGTTTAAAATGTTATTATTAATTAAACTTTTTAGAAAAATATAAAGTAAAAATTATTTGATTGTTTCAGTGAAAAAAACTGCTTATTGATTTTTATGTTGTGAACTGATTAATTAATATGCACATGTATTTAAATTTCTTCTGAAATTATTTTTGTGGGTCATTAATCTACTGAATTTATCGAAATGCAATTTCAAAATAATAAACAAAAATAATGTGAAAATTATTTGAGTATTTTAATAAAAATCATTTTTCAATGCCTTTTATGCTTAACAGAAACCGATTATTTACCTTAAGATTCTGTAATTAAATATTGGCTATTATTTCTGTAATAAAAGTTTTTATTTACTGAAATACTTCTATTGCATTTATATAATTTTTTAAAATGTCTGTGCTGTTGTGAAATGGGTATCTGAATTTAATTTTCAAAATTATATGTACATATGTTTTAATTTTTTCAAAAATTAGTATAAAAGGTTATTAATAATTAAAATTTTAAGAAATGAAACTTTGAGTTAAAAAAAATATGAACTAAAAATTATTTAAATGCTTCAATGAAAACATTTGTTTAATGATTTTTATGTTGTGAATTGATTCATTAATTATTGACTAAATTTTTTTTGCAGTAATAAATTATATAAAGATTGAATTTCAATTTTTCTTTATCAGGTAACATAAATTGATTATTTATTTCAAGGTTATGTAATTGAATATTGTCTGTAATTTGTATAATAAAAGTTTATGCAGATTTAAAATTCTTCTATTCCAGTTACATAATTTTTAAATGTTTCTGATGTTGTGAAATGAGTAAATTCTCTTTTCAAAATTATATATACATATATTTTAATTTTTTCTGGAGTCAATTTAAAAGGTTATAATCAATTCAATTTGAAAAAAAACTATAAGGTAAAAATTATTTGAATGCTTCAATGGAAACAGGTCATTTTTATTTTGAATTTTCAGAAATGCAATTTAAAATTTTGAAAAAATATATAAATTAAAAATTATTTAAATGTTTTGAAGAAATTATTGTTAAACTCTATTTTATTATTTATATTTATTTTTATTATATTATTATTAATTTATTCTATTCAAACTTAAATTTTCTGGAATAATTTAAAAAACTTATTAATAAATTAAATATTTATAAATAGAAGTTAAAACAAAAAAATATATAAGGTACAAATTATTTAAATGTTTTATTGAAAATAATAGTTTGATTTTTTTTATGTCGAGAACTAATTAATTAATTATTAACTAATTTTATTAAAATTTATATTATCTGTAATTAGCTTGAAAGGTTATTAATAAATGCAATTTTCATAAATGAAAGTTCAAATTAGAAAAAATATTAAGGTAAGAATTATATGAATGTTTTAAAAAACATTATAGTTTAATGCTTTTAATTTTGCAAAATAAGTATATTATTATTAGCTTATTAATTTTATTACGATATTGAATTGATTTAAGATTATAATTAAGTTTTTTATGAAATTAAGAAACATAAATTTATTAATTACTTGAAGGTCAAATAATCGAATATATGATATAATTCGCATAATAAAAGTTTATTTATATTTAAAATAGCCCCATTCCACTTACATAATTTTTCAAACGTATTTGATGTTGTAAAATAAGTATCTAAATTTAATTTTTAAAATTATATATGAATGTATTTTAATTTTTGTTGAAATTAAAATAAAAGTTATTTAATCTACCGCTAAGATAATCATGAAAAAATAGAGGCATGTATCTGAATTTGAGTTCCCAAATTATATGTAGATTATGTTTCAATTATTTAGCGATGTATTTCCGCACGATTTTATTTTTTTTTTAAATTTTTGAAAAGTTTAAAAGCAAGAAATTTTTTAATCATTTAAAAAAATGTCGGATTGCAATATAATTTACAAAATTATAGGTAATAATAATGTTTTAATTATTTAGCAATGTATTTTGATACACTGTTATTTTTCTGCTAAAACTTTTATTGTTTTGAATTAGTGTTTTGTAATGATGTATTGTTTGTATTTAAGGTATCATAATTTATTTTGTAAGTGGTGAAAAACTTTTGACAAATAAATAGTTATTAAAAAATTGAGTAAAAAATAAAAATAGATTGTAGATTGTGCGCGCGCATATAATAGTCTAATATTTAATTAAAAATGTTCCCAATTTTAAAGAAAATACCAGATCAGGTTTTTGCACCTGTAGTGGTAAGTTCTTTGGTATTCAAGAATCGAGGAGCGTGCCCAGCTGGCCACGATCTTATCCCCTCCAAGGAGCCCAGTGTGCGCGTGCCGCTTGAAAGTCGTGAGCCGATATGGGAGGAAACACACACGACAAAACTTGTGGCCCGCGCTCACGGATACGGGGAGCTGATCGATCTTTCCAGCCTCTCCGAGTCATCATCTCTAATGACACTGACAGTTATGGCTGTTTCTGATACTTTCTGATTTGGTATTTTGATATCCTATTTAGTCCTTTTTGAATTCGACAATCATCATATATTGTGGGTTTAATGGAATGGTTATGGTGGAGGTCTTTAAGATCTTCAGAGATTAGAGGTAGTCAGTTGGTAGTAATGAGGCATCTATAAATAATCATTAAATTTAAAAACTATTAATTATTGACTGCTTAGATTCTGGACAAAAATATTCAAATGCAGATGGATCATTGACAATTGGAAAATTCAACTGTGGGTGCTTGCAAGTTGGGATATTTAAATGTAACTGCCGCCATTTTCACAAACCAACTGCGACTGCTTCCTAGTTGGAAAGTACAACTGCAACAGTTTTCACGTTGAAAAGTACAACTGTGGCAGTTTACCTGTTAAAAAATCCAATTGTTGCTTCCAAGTTCGAAAACCCAACTGTAGTTTCTTACGAGCCAAAATTCCAACTGAGCTTGCTAACAAGTTGGAAAAATTAACTGTAACTGCTTTTGATTTAGCAATTACGACTCTTGATGCTTAAAAGTTTAGAAATCCTACTGTAGTTTTTCACGAGTTAAGACACCAACTGCGGTTGCTTCTAAGTTGGAAACTTCACCTGTGGTTGCTTACAAGTTTGAAAATTCAACTGTACTGCTTTTAAGTTTAAAAAGCAACTGCAACTGCTTTTAATTTTGAAAATCCAATTGTAGTTGCTTACAAATTTAAAAAATCCTACTGTAGTTTCTTACAAGTTAAAATTCCAACTGTGATTCCTTACAGGTGTGAAAATGCAGCTTTGACTGCTTTCAAGTTAAAAAAGCAGCTAAATCTGCTTCCAAGTTCAAAAATCCGACTGTAGTTTCTTACGAGCTGAAATTCCAACTGTGCTTGCTTACAAGTTGGAAAAATCAACTGTAACTGTTTCCAAGTTGACAATCACGACTTCTGATGCTCAAAAGTTTAGAAATCCTACTTTAGTTTTTTACGAGTTAAGACACCAACTGCGGTTGATTCAAAGTTGAAAATTTCAAATGTGGTTTCTTACAAGTTTGAAAATTCAACTGTGCTGCTTTTAAGCGCAAAAAACAACTGCAACTGCTTTTAATTTAGAAAACCCAATTGTGGTTGCTTACAAATAAAAAAAAATCCTACTGTAGTCTCTTACAAGTTAAAATTCCAACTGTGATTTCTTACAGGTTTGAAAATGCAGCTTTGACTGCTTTCAAGTTAAAAAAGCAACTCTTACTGCTTCCAAGTTGGCAAATCCAACTGTAGTTGCTTACAAGTTTAAAAATCCTAATTTAGTTTCATACATGTTGAAAATATAACTGTGATTGTACAAAAGTTAGAAAATTCATTTACGTTTGCTTACAAGCTTGAAAACCAATCTGCGATTACTTCCAAAATAAAAAATTTAGCTGTGGTCGCTTACAATTTTGAAAATTGAACTGTGACTACTTTCAAGTTGGAAAATTTTAATTTGGCTACTTGCAAGTTTAAAAATACTACTGTAGTTTCTTATGAGTTGAAATTTCAACTGTGTTTGCATACAAGTTGGAAAATTCAACTGTGACTGGTTCCAAGTGTAGATATTAAGAGTTGAAAAATCCAAATTTGTCTGGTTTCAATCTAAAACGTTGATCTGCGACTGCTTCCAATTCTGAAAACGCAACTGTGGCTCTTTCTATTTCAGAAAATTTAACTAAACATGCTTCCAAGCTGGAAAAGTTTTGTGTAGCTTTTTCCAAATTGGAAAATTCAAATTTGCCTACTTTTAACCTGCCCAATTCAACTGTGACTGGTTCCAAGCTGGCCAATCCAACTGTTACTATTTCCAAGTAAAAAAATTTATCTGCGACTGCTTTCGAATTTAAGCAAGTAACAGTGATTTCTTTCAGGTTAAAAAAATGTTATTGTGCCTGCTTCCAAGTTGGAAAACCTGACTTCGACTGCTTCTAAGTTAAGTTCATGATAGTTTGAAAATTCAACATTGCCTGCTATCAAATTAGAGAATTCATCTGCGATTGCTTCCAAGTTGCAAAGAGCAGCTGTAACTGATTTCAAGTTAAAAATCCAACCGCGCTTTATTATTAGTTGGTAAATCCAACTAAACTTAATTATAAGTTGGGAAATTTAACTGCTACTGCTTCTGAGTAGAAAACTTCAACTGTAAATGCTTCCACACTGGTAAATTAACCTGCAACTGAGCCGAAAAATTTAACCGTAACTGATTTAAAATTATTAAATCAAACTTTGCCTGCTTCCAAGTTGAAAAATCCAACTTCTGTTACTTACGTGTTGAAAAATCCAACTATGTCGGTATGCGTTAGAAAATCCAGCTTAAGCTGCTTTTAAAATAAAAAATTCATTTTATACTGCTTCCAATATAGAATAATCAACTGTGACTTCCATCAAATTGTTAATCCAACTGTGATTATTTAGAAGTTGGGAAATGCAACTGTTACTGTTTTAATGTTGCAAAGTTCATTAGTTACTGCTTCCAAGTGAGAAAATCTAACTGCGCCTGAGTCAAAGTATTTGTGCCTTTCAAAGTTGGAAAATCCAACTGTCTCTGATTCCAAGCTGACAAATAGTACTTTGATTACTGAAAAGTAAGAAAAACCAACTGTTAATGCTTCCAGTTCAAAAAAAAAATAATTCGTGTGAGCTTTCAAATAAAAAAAAAAAACCTTGTTAGCTTACAAGTTGAAAGAAATAAACTTTAACTGCACCCCAATTGGAACATCTATGGTTTCTTACTAGTTGGGAAATCTAACTTTTTTGTGCTTCCAAGTTAGAAAATTTAATTTTTTCTGCTACTGTGCTTGAAAATATGCCCGTATTCTGTTTCAAGTTGAAAAATTCAACTATGACTGGTTCCAACTTGGGAAACAAAACATCAGTTTCTTACAAGTTAGAAAATCTAACTGTGACTGCTTCCAAGTTGGAAAAATTATCTGCCACTGATTTAACATTTTGAAAAATTAGCTTTGACTGTTTTTAAGTTGGAACATCCAACTGTGATTGCTTCAACTTAAAAAATCAATCTACTACTGCTGCCAAGTAGGAAAATTTAACTTTGGTTACTTACAAGTTATAAGATCCAACTGTGACTGCTTCCCAGTTGGAAAAATTATCCGCGACTGCTTTTAAATTGAAAAATCACACTTTTTTAAGTTTCCAATTTAAAAAAAATTAATTTTAGCTGCTCGCAAGTCGAAAAATTCAATTTTGCTTGCAACTTTGCTTGCTTTGTTGTTGATAAATACACTTATATATGCTTCCAAGTAAAAAAATTTTACTATGATTGCTTACAAGTTGGGAAATCGGAATCCCATTGTTACTAGATAGAAAGTCCAACTATTTCTGATTGCTAGTTAGAAAATTTAAGTTTGCCTGAATTATTGACTTCTTGAAAATTAGAAAATTGATCACCTGCTTTAAAGATGGAATGAGCATCTCTGTCTGTTTTCAAGCAAGAAAATTTAACTTCACATGCTTCCCATACAGAAAAATTCAAGTGTAATTACTTACAAGTTGGAAAATCCAAGTCTAGTTACTTGAAAGTTTGAAAAACCGACTTTGGCTTTTTTCAAATTTAAAAATTTATTCTCCACTGCTTCCAAGTTAAAATGAGGAACTGTGTCTACTTTCGATTTGGAAAATTCGACTGCAAATGCTTTCAATATACAGAAAAATTTAACTGTAATTACTCCCAAGTTAGAAAAATCAAGTTAAGTTTATTGCAAGCTTACAAATCTGACTTTGGCTTTCTATAAATTAAAAAATTTATCGACCACTGCTTCAAAGTTTAAGTAAGCAACTGTGTCAGTTTTAAAGAAGAAGAATTCAACCTTAAATATTTTCAATACAGAAAAATTTAAATATAATTGCTTACAAGCTAAAAAATCTAAATCTAGTTTCTTAGAAGTTTTGAATTCCGACTTCTTTTAAATTGAAAGATTTATCTGACAAATTGAAAAGTTTATCCGCTATTGCTTCAAATTTATGATAAGCAACTGTTTTTGCTTCAAAGTCGGAAAATTCTATATGAAATGCTTCCATTACATCAAAATTTAACTGATATTGCCTACAAGTTAGAAAATCCAAGTCTTGTTAATTACAAGTTTTGAAATCCGACTTCCGCTTCTTTTCAACTGGAAAATTTATCTTCCACTGATTTAAAGTTGGCGTAAGCAACTGTTGCTGCTTTTAAATTATAAAATTCTTTCTTAAATGCTAGAAAATTCATCTCTACTTGCTTACAAGCTAGAAAATTCAAGTCTAGTTTTTCACTGGTTTAAAAATCTGACTTTGGCTTCTTTCAAATTGGAAAGTTTATCTGCCACTGCTTCAAATTTCAAATAAGCAACTGTTTTTGCTTTAAAGTCGGAAAATTCTATATCATATGCTTCCAGTATATAAAAATTCAACTGATATTGCTTACAAGTTGAAAAATCCAAGTCTTGTTAATTACAAGTTTTGAAATCCGACTTCCGCTTTTTTTCAACTGGAAAATTTATCTTCCACTGATTTAAAGTTGGCGTAAGCAACTGTTGCTGCTTTTAAATTATAAAATT
>JAUELO010000241.1:271566-299116 GCA_032357855.1 Amphibolips quercusostensackenii | reverse complement strand
TCTTAACTCTTAACTCTTAACTCTTAACTCTTAACTCTTAACTCTTAACTCTTAACTCTTAACTCTTAACTCTTAACTCTTAACCCTTAACTCTTAACTCTTAACTCTTAACTCTTAACCCTTAACTCTTAAATATTTTATCCCAACTCTTTAATCTCTATTCTCTATTATTTATTTTTTATTCTCTATTCTCAATCCTCTATTTTTTATTTTCTACTCTTTATTTTTTATTCTTCAATCTTCATTCTTTACTCTCTACTGTCCATTTTTTATTCTTCATTCTTCTTTGTTCACCATTTTTCATTCTTTGTTTTTCATTTTTCATTGTCTATTTTTTATTCTTTACTCTTAATCCTTTATTCTTCATTAATCATTACACATTCCACATTTCACAATCCAAATTCCTCATTCCTCATTTTGCTTTCTTAATTTTTCATTCTTCATTTTTCATTCATAACGTGTCCGCCTCAGACATATTTATGTTATCATCGTTTTGCTTTACTAGTACGGCAGAGAATTTTATCCAATAAACGTGTGAAACAAAAAAAAAAAAGTATGTGAAAAAGGGAAAAGTGAAAAGGAGACAGGGAAAAATGAAAAAAAGAAAAAGGAAAAGAGAAAAATGGAAAAGGCAGCGAAGAAATAGGGAAATAGAAAAGGAAAATTGAACAGGGGAAATAGGGAAGGGAAAATGAAAAATAGGAACAGGGGGAAAGGGGAAAAGAGTAAGAGGAGTGAAGGGTAAATAGAAAAACGGTTAAAGGACAAGATAGAAGAATTAAGAAGAAAGGAAATGGGGAGAAGGAGAAAGGAAAAAAAAGGAGAAGGAGTAATGGGAAGGGTTGAAGTGAGAGGTAAAAAAGGAAAAGTGAAAAGGGGACAGAGAAAAAAGGAAGAGAAAAAAAGGGATAGGATACTGATTAGCCTATAGGGTATTTAATACTCTTTGAAGAGTTTAATAAAAATTATAAAGTCTTATAGGTTATCATTAGGGCTGAAAGTGGTATAAATTACGTATTGGGTGTTAAAGCTGGGAATGGGATAGGTAGCTTATAGGGTATTAGAGCTGGAAATGAGATAGGCTTTTTGTAGGGTACTTGGGCCAATTATAAAAGCTGAAACAGAAATTTGAATCCACTTTCTTCATCTGTTTCATCTTCTCTAAACTCGCTTGGGCCAGAAGCATCCAAAAGAAGTCAGACTCGATTTGCGAGAGGCACAAAAAGCACCGAGCAAGGCGAATTTTCCTACCGCGTGAGATCGGTAATTGCCGGTCCCTCGAAATCGCGTGCGCCACACAATCAGCAGAAATAGAGGGAAGAAAGCAGAAGCGTAAGAATGTGCGCGTGCCTTTATTTATTTTGCATAATTAGCGAACATGTCCCTCGAGGCGGTGGTACTTCTTTTACCCTCACCCCTTTCCCTCTCTACTTCAGGAGGCGTTAATGAACACTTTTCAAATTTGAGTGCAACGAGAGCTCAAACAGAAATCACTAATAACAATATTATAGCCGGATAATTTATTCGATGGTTTCAATTTTAACAAAATAAATAATGGAATGGAGTGCGGAATTCCCAATAAGCGCGGAGTGCGTTTAAAAAAATGTATTCACTGTATAATTCATATATATCTTGACCTTGAACTCGATTATTAAGGTTATATGAAGGTCAAAGTGATTTTTTGAAATGGGAACCTCCTACTTTTGACCCCAGATTCAAAAAGAGCGAGAAATTTTACGTTCAAGATTAAACTTTTATGAAGTTCATAGCAAGGTCGAATGAAGGTCAATTTCGCGATAATGTTTAAATAATGGATGTTAGCTCGGAATTGAGGTTGGGAACGCAAAATGTTTAGACAAAATTTAAAGGAGGCAAACAGGGTCAATTACCAATGACCTTGACCTTGAATTTGATTCTCAAGGTTATTTGAAGGTTATGTGAAGATTATTGATAGCAAATTTGACCTTAATTTGACCTTGCCAAGACCATCATAAAATATTATTTCGAGTGTAAAAATTTCAGTTCTTTTCAAATCTGGGGTTAGAAGTAGCGGTTCCAACTGTAAAAAATCACTTTGACTTTCGAAAAAGCTTGAAAATGGAATTCAAGGTCAAGGCCATTGTACTAACAGTTGACCACTTCTGCCCTCTTTAAATTTTAGCAATCTTCTATTTGCTAATATTGACTTTGAATAATGCTAGAAAGTTGCGGTTTTTACTGAAATTTTTTAATTTTTCTCAACCTTTTACTCATTGAGATGATGATAATTGCAATTTTACAAACATAATTATTTAAATAATTAATTTTTGTTTTCTAACGATCCTGTGTTAGAGTAGAGCTAGAAAATTGCGGGTTTTTCTGAAATTTTCAGCTTTTCTTTGACTTTTTAGTTCAAAACAAATAATAAATATTTGTACAATATTATTTTACACAAAAAGGCTTACAGTTAATACTTTAAAGAAAATTTACATTTAATATGATCCATATAGAAAATTTAAAGAATATTTCAAATATCTGCTTTATTTCAGAAAAATATATTCACAAAAAAGAAAATGAGATTGTTTAAACAAAGATTTTCTCTCATTTTCATTTATAATTTGCTCATAACTGAAAAGCCAGAGCAAATTAAACAATTTCAGAAAAAATCTTAACTTTCTAGAAATTATCTAAGCGAACATAGTTATAAATATTAATAATAATTAAAAGGTGGACAAAAAGATGAATATATAAGAAAATACCATGAAAAAATTAAATGAATAATAAAATACAATAAAAAATAATAACTTGTTTGAAAAATTATGTTTAATAACTGGTATAATGGTGATTTGTTTAAATTATTATTTTTTCCCAAATTAAATTAATTATCAACTCACTCCAAGTGCAAAATGGAGAAATATTAAAATTTTTTAGAAAAAACGGCAATTTCCTAGCATTATTCAAATTAAATATAAATTACAATAATAATGAATTGTTTAAGCAACTATCCTTGTTCACTTGCATTATTTATTACTTTACTAAGTGCAAAGTAAGTAAAAAGTTAAAAATTTTAGAAAGAATCGCAGATATCTAGCATTAGTAAAGAAGAAGATAGTCATAAACAATAATAATTCATTTAAATGATTATTTTTAATGAAACTGATTAGTTATTAACTCCCTCTAAGTAAAAAGTAGACAAATAGTAAAAAATTTAAAAAAAAATCGCCTCGTTCTAGCATTATTCAAATTGAATAGTCTTAACAGTAATAAAAAATTGTTTAAACAATTGATTTTCTAACTTTTTATAATTGGTCACTATACCAGAATTGAAAGTTAGACTAAAAGTGAAATATTGGGTTAAAAACTGCAATTTTCTAGCTTTATTCTAAAAGAATACTATTAAAAATAATAATAAGTTGTTTAAACAATTATTTTGTAAACATTAATGATAATTTCTTTAAATAATTATTTGTCAATAAACTGATTTACTAATTGACTCACTGTAATTGAGGGAAAAGAAAATATAAGTTGAAAAATCTCGTTTACTCTAATTGAAGGAAAAGGGAAAAGGAGCAGGCAAAAGGGAAAAGTAAAAGAGGGAAGGAAGAAGGGTACAGAGAAAAGGGTAAAGGGAAAATAAGAAGAAAAAAGAAAAAGAGAAATGAGAAGGGGGAAGGGAAAGGAGAAAGGGAAAAATGGAAAGGTAAAAGGAAAAAAGGGAAAGGAGTAAAAGGGAAAAAAGAAAGCTTAAAGGGGAAAGGAGAAATTGGAGGGGGAAAAGCGAAGAGGAAAGAGGAAAGCAAAAGGGGAGAGAAAGGGAGAGGAAAAGAAAAATGGGAAAGGGGAAAAGGAGGAAAGGAAAAAGGAGAAAAGGGGAAATTTCGACACATACACACACGCACATATTTTTCTAATAGAAAATACGTGTTAAACTAAAAATCATTTTTTCCAAAACAAAAAAAATCTATTCTAAGAGAAAATTGCTAAGAACAATGATAAATTGTTCTAAAAAATTATATAAAAATCTAATTATCAGTATAAAGTAGTATTGCATGTATTAGTAATAATTTGAAATTTAAAAAAACCGCAAAAAAATTATAATTAGCACCAAAAACTCTTAAAACCAATTTTCTTCAGTTATGAGTTTTTTTTGGGACACTATAAAACATACTTAAGGGGGTTTTGTTTAAAAAGTAATATTTTGTTCACATTCTATGGTTGATTGTGAATAGAAACGTTAAGGTTCAACTCGATTCAACTAAAATTGACGATTTCAAATAAATTTACAAAAAGGTCTCTTTTAACATAAAAAGGAGCGCGGGAAAGGGAAAAGGGAAAAGGGAAAAGGGTAGAGGGAAAATGGAAGAAGGAAAAGGGAAAATAAAAATGGTATAGAAAAGAGGAAAAGAGAAGGAGGAAAGGGAAAAAGGGGAAGGCGAAAAGTAGAAAAGGGGAAAGTGGTAAGGGGAAAAAGAGAAATAGAAAAATTAGAAGGGGAAAGAAAAAAGTGAAAAGGGGAGAAAGGAAAAGAAGAAAGGGTTTAGTGGAGTGGAGAAATTAGGCAGGGAAAAGCTAAATAGGAAATGGGAAGGCTAAGAGGGGAAAAAAAGGAGAATAAATAAGAAAGAGCAAAGAGAGAAACGGAAAAAAATGAGAAAAGGGGAAAAGGGAAATAGGAAAAGAGGAAAAGAAATAGGTGAAAGGGGAAATGAGCAGGTTCAAGGGAAAAGGGGAAAGGAAAAGGGGAAAGTGAAAATTAAAACTGGGACCAGAGAAAAGGAGAAGTGTAAAGAGGAAATGAAAAGGGGGTAGAAAAGAGGGAAGGAGAAGTGGAAAAGAAAAAACAGAAAAAGGGAAAAGCGAAAAAGGGAAAAGGGGAAAGAAGAAAAAGGAAAGGGGGAAAGCGAAAAGGGGGAAAGGGGGAAAAAGAAAAGGTAAACATACAAATGAGAAAATGAAAAGGTACAAGGAAAAAGAAGAAAAGGCAAAAAAGAAAGGATAAAGGAGAAATTGGGCAGCGAAAAGCTAAAAGGAAAAGCTGAAAGGGGAAGGGAGGAGGAAAAGAAGAAAGGGGAACGGAAAGGGTAAAGAGAAAAGAAGAAAGAGAAAGGGGAAACAGGAAATGGGTAAAGGGGATAAGGAAAAGGGGAAAGCTGAAAAGGGGAAAAATGAAAAGGTAAAACGACAAATGAGAAAATGAAAAGATACAAGGAAAAAGAAGAAAAGGCAAAAAAGGAAGGGTAAAGGAGAAATTGGGCAGCGAAAAGCTAAAAGGAGAAGCTGAAAGGGGAAGGGAGGAGGAAAATAAGAAAGGGGAACGGAAAGGGTAAAGAGAAAAGAAGAAAGAGAAAGGGGAAACAGGAAAGGGGTAAAGGGGATAACGAAAAGGGGAAAGGGGAAAGCTGAAAAGGGGAAGAAGGAAAAGATAAAAAGACAAATGAGAAAATGAAAAGGTATAAGGAAAAAGAAGAAAAGGCAAAAAAGGAAGGGTAAAGGAGAAATTGGGCAGCGAAAAGCTAAAACGGAAAGCTGAAAGGGGAAGGAAAAGAGAGAAGAAGAAAGGGGAAGGGAAAGGGGAAAGAGAAAAGAAGAAAGAGAAAGGGGAAACGGTTAAGAAGTAAAGGGGATAAGGAAAAGGGAGAAGAGGAAAGCTGAAAAGGGGAAAAGGGAAAAAGAGGAAAAGAAAAATGAAAAAATAGGAATAGGGAGATTTCAACACACACATGTATATTTCATGGGGAATACATGTTAAACAAAATATCATTAAAAAAAATATATATATATATATATATTTTTATTTGTGTGTGGATTCGAACAAATTTTCGGACGATACACATAAAAATTCGAAAACAAGTTTTGAATGCTTTTTCGGACTAGCGTAGTATCAAGTCCAAAATCTTGGTTGTTATTTATTGACTGATAAATGAATCTCCCATGAAGATTTTTTTTTTTTTGTGAACTCAATAAGCAGAAAGCCAACTTTCGTTTCGACGTAAAAAGATTAATTGAATTTTGGGAGAAAGGTAAAGATAATTTAAATTGCGTGACTGCATTGATGCAAAAGTATATAATGTATGAAGAATTTGTATGAAGATCCCATAAAAGATGATTTGCTGTTTGCCAAGAAATTTCACGCCTATAATTTATTTAATGCTCAAATTAATTTCTTGAGGACTGGAAAAAGTTAAATTTAATTAAATAAATGTTTCATCGAGCTCAAATGAATTATGGTTTATATTTTATTACATTCTCATCGGAGAAGGTACATATTACGTTTATTTAAAATTTAACACCAACTCTTGTGTCGAAACTTTTTCCTTTTTGGTTTAGAATTCAACTACTCAGATAAAATTTAAATTACCCTGTTTAATTTTTTTTGTGTTAAAAATTAATTTCATAAAATAAAAATTTAACTATTTTGCGGAAAACTAGATTTGTTTTGTTAGAGATTAATTTTTTTAATTCAAAAGTGTACTGTTCCATTCAACAACATTTGATTAAAAATTGATTTCTTCCTTAAATGAAAAATCTTTGTGGGTTAAAAATTTAACTCTTTTGCTGAAAATTAATCTTTTCATTTTCAAATTCAAATGAAGGTTGAAATTATTTTTTTGCTCGTTTGAGGATTTGTCTACTTGTTTAAAATTTGTTTTTAAGTTCAAAATTGACTACTTGATTAAAAGAATCGGTACTTTGTTAAAAAAAATACCTTTTTTTGATTTGGAAATCATCTTTTTGTTAAAAATTTTAACTATTTTGTTGAAAATCAGTATTTCTTCCTCAAAATTAATTTTTTCATTTAAAATTAATTTCTTAATTAAAAATTGTAGTTTTATTTCTGAATGCTGTGATTAGATTTTGCAAAATTTTTAATTTTTTAATCAAAATTAATTTTCTTAGCTGAAATTTCATCTTTTTCGTAAAAATTCAACTGCTGGGTTGAAAGTTTATGTGTTTTGTTAAAAATAAATCTTTTTTGGTAAGAACTTATTATTTTTATTCTAGAAATTTATCTTCTCCTTATTCTATTGTTCACATGAAATTTTTTTTTATTTTGTTAGGAATTGAAGTATATTGAAAAAAATTCATGTTCTCGTTTTCGAAATTCAAGATTTTGATCGAAAATTTGTTTTATTTTTGTATGAAAAATCTTCGTTTTTTTAGAATTTAATAACTTTTTTTTAAATTAGGCTCTTTAGTTAAAAGTGTAACTATTTTCTTAAAATTTTGTTGTTTGGATAGAAATTAATTTTTGGAATAAAAGGTTAAATATTCCATTTTTTGTTAAAAATTGATCTTTTGCATTAAAAGTTCCACAGTCTGGTAAAAAAATAATATATTTTGTCAATAATTAATTTTTTTAGTGAGAAATTAATCTTTTGAACTAATTTTTTTTTTAATTTAACTGTTTTATAGAAAATTAATCTGTTTGGTCTAGAATTGAACTATATTGCTAAAATTTCATCTTGTTGGTTTAAAAATTTAACAATTTGGTAAACAATTTGTTTTATTTTTGCATGAAAAATCTTTGTTGTTTTGAAATTTATCTTCTTTTTAATTTAAAATTGATCTCTTTAGTTTTAAAATTTAAATATTTTTCCGAAATTAATTTTTTTTTGGGTTGAAAATTACTTTTTTTTTACTGAAAATTTCACCATTTAATTTTTGTTTTAAAATTGATCTTTCGCATTAAAAAATTCTGTAATTTGTTTTTAGACGTATATACTTTGCAAGAACTTAATTTTTTCGTTAAAAAATTGATCTTTTTAATTGAATCTGTTTTTTTTCCTCAAATGAAAAAGCTTTGTGTCTTAAAAATTGATTTTTTTCAGTTAAAAATTCAGCTATTTTCTCGAAATTTTCCCTTTTTAAATGAAAAACATCTGCTGTTTCAAAATTTGACTTTTTTCAAAAATCTGGCTTTTAAGTTAAAAATATCACTAATGCAAAAAAATTTTTGTTTAGTTAAAAATTAATCTGTGTTAAGGCTTCAAGTATACTGTTGAAAATTTGTCTTTTTGGATTGATAATGCAACAATTTTGCTGAAAATTTAGTTCATTTTTAAATTAAAAATCTTTGTTTTTCAACAATAGCACTGTTTTTTATTGAAAAATCAAATTCTTAGTTAAAAATTTAACTATTTTGTTGATTTTTTTTTAAATTAATTGTTCAACTGGATGTTTTATTATTCCATTCTCAGTTGAAAATTGATTTTTTGAAATTAAAAGTTCCACAATTTGGTTAGAAATATATAAGTTTTGAAGAAATTATATTCTTGGTGGAAAATTAAACCTCTAAATTAAAAAATAATTTTTGTCATTAAAAAATTTAACTGTTTGGTTAAAAACTATTTTTCTTAGTATAAAATTAATCTATTACTTTAAAAATTTATTCATTTTGTAGAAAAAAATCTTTTTTGGTAGCAAAATAATCTTCTTCGCTAAAAATTTATCTTTTTTTTTTAAATGGAACTCTTCAGTTAAGAATGATCTATTTTGGTTTAGAATTTTAGAATTTAACTATATTGGTACAAATTTGTCTTCTTGTTTTGGAAATTAAAATAATTAATTTAAAATTTGTTTCATTTTTTAATGAAAACTAATTTTTGTTTAAAAATTTGACTTTTTTAAATTCAAAATTCAGCTTTATAGATGAAAGCTTAATTAAAAAATTTGGTTAAAAATTTGTTTATTTTTAAAAGAAAAATCTTTGTTTTTTAACAATAATATTAAAAATTTGTCTTTTTTCATTGAAAATGAAACAATTTAGTTGAAAGTTAAGGTATATTGTGAAAAAACAATTTTTGTTTCATAAATCATTTGCTTGTTAAATTTTTTTTACTATTTTGTTAAAAATCAGTTTTTTCGGTTGAAAATCAATTTTTTAGCTGGAAGTTTTACTATTTTATTTTTTGTTGAAAATTAATCTTTTGCCTTCAGAAGTTCAACACTTTGGTTACAAATTTATATATTTTGTCTATAATTAATCTTTTTGGTGAAAATTATTCTTTTTAATTGGAAATTCATCTTTTTTTTTCTTATTTGATTGTTCAATTAAACAATATTCTGTTTTGGTGAAGAATTTAAATATTTTGTTTTGAAAATTTTGTTTTAAAAATAATTTTTTTGTTGAAACTTTTATCTATTTTGTAGAAAATTAGTCTTTCTTGTCAAAAATTATTTTTTTTTGTTAAAAATTAATTTTTTATGAAAAATTGTTCTGTTTCATTCTTGGATAATAATAACTATTGGGTTAAAGATGCATATGTTTTTTGTAAAAATTCAACTATTTTAATAAAAATTCACGTGTATTGTTAAAAATAAAACTTTTTTGGTAGAAAACTAATCTTCTTACTTGAAAAATGCATCTATTTTTATTATTCCAATTATTCAATTGGAAAAAATACTTTTTTTAAAAGAATTTATCTATGTTGTTAAGAATCGTCTTCTTGTTTTAAAAATCCAGCAATTTGATTGAACAATTTTTTATTTTTTAATGGACAATCTTTTTTGTTGAAAAAAATTTGACTTTTTCAAATTAAAAACTTAACTATTTAGTAAAAAATTAAACTATGTTGGTGATAATGGGTTCTTTATTGGTTAAGAATTAATTTTTTAACTAAAAGTTTCACTACTTTTTTTTTTTGTTAAAAGTTGATTCTTTGCAGCTAAAAGTTTAACAATTTGGTTAAAAATTTCTATACTTTTCTCAAAAATTGATTATTTTTTGTAGGAAATTAATCTTCTCAGGTAAAAATTTTACTATCAGTCTAAAAAATTATTTGTTCTGTTAAAAATTTTTTTTTTGGTAAAAAATTATCTTATCAGCTAAAAATTTATCTCTTGTCATTTATAATTTAATTGTTTGTTTACAAATCAATATCTTTTGGTTATGGATTTAACTATAATGATGAAAATTCGTCTTGTAGGTTTAGAAATTGAACAACTAGCTTAAACTTTTTTTTTCTGTAATGAAAAATTTTCCTTCGTTTAAAATTTATCTCTTTTGTTCACGAAATGATTTTTTTTTAAGCAAAAAAAATCCTTTTTCGTTTTAAAAATTAATCTTTTTTGGTCAAGATTGTATCCATTTTTTTCAAATTTCGTCTTTTTGGTTTAAAAATTCGAAAATTTAGTTGAAAATCTGTTTAATCTAATAAAATACCTTTCTGTGTTAAAAATTAACCTCTTTATTTTAAATCGATATTTTTTAGTTAAGAATTCATCTCAGGGCTGAAAATTCATTTATTAGATTAAAAATGACTTTTTTTGTCAAAAATGCATTGTTTTTGGTAAAAAAATTAATATTTTTAGTTGAATTTTTTTTTTCATTCAACTGTTTAGTTAAAAATCGATCCTTGTTGGCTCAGGATTCTATTAAATTGTAGAGGATTCATCTTCTTGGCTTTAAAATTTAACAATTTGGCTTAAGTCTTTTTTTTCTAGAATTAAAAATCTTTCGCAGTTAACAAATTCGTCGCTTTTTGTTGAAATAGTTGCTTAAGGATAAAAACCCATTTCTTCATTTAAACTATATTGATAATAATTTCTGTTCTCGTTTTGAAAATTCAACAATTTAATTCAAAACTTGTTTCATTTTTGCATACGAAATTTTCGTCGTTTGAAAATCAACCAATTATTTTTTTGGGGCAAATTTAGCTCTTTATTTAAAAATTTAACGATTTTGTTGAAATTGTTGTTTTTACGTGAATAATTAATTGTTTAATTAAAAGATCAACTATTCAATTTTTATTTAAAAATTGATCTTTTGCATTCAAGAGTTCCGCAATTTGGTTAAAAATTTAAATATTTTGTCAGAAAATCGTTTTTTTTAAAAGAAAAATCAATAATTTGGGTGAAAATTGATTTAATTTTTAAATTATAAATCTCTGTTGTTAAAAAAATTACCTACTTCTTTGTTGAAAATTTATTTCTTTAGCGAGAAATTGAAATATTTTTAAAAAATATTTTTTTTTTTGTTTAAAGATAACTTTTTCATAACTGCAAATTTCAATTAAACTATTAGTTTGAAAATTAATCAGTTTTGTTAAATATAACCCTGTTAAGTATTCAATTATACTGTTAAAAATTCGTCTTCTTGAATTAATAATTTAACAATTTGGTTCGAAATTTTTTTTTTTTTTTTAAATGGAAAATCTTTGTTTTTTAACAATATGACTGTTTTTTATTAAAAAGTGAGCTTTTTAGTTGAAAATTTAACTATTTTGTTGAAATTTTTTTTTTTTGGAAATTAATTGTTACACTGAATGTTTTATTATTCCATTTTTGGTGGAAAATCAAACTTTTGCAGTTAAAAGTTCCAATTAATTAATTTTTAAATTAAAAATCTTTGTTTGAAAATTTACCTACTTTTTTATTGAAAATTAATGTTCTGGGTAAAAAATAAATTTTTTTATTGGAAAATCGTGTTTATGGTTGGAAATTCAACTGTTTAGTTGAAAGCTAATTTTTTTTCCTTAAATATTAAATTATTCGTTCAAAAATTCATTTGTTTTGTTAAAAATAAATCGTTTTTGGTAAAAAAAGAATTTTGCAGAAAATTCGTTTTACTTTTAAATAAAAAATCTTTTAAATTTAAAAATGTACCTACTTTGAAAAAAATTTTTATCTTTTTAGTTAAAAATTAAAATATTTAGTCAAAATGAGTTTTTTTGGTTGAAGATTACTTTTTTTAACTGATAATTTCAGCATTCCATTTTAGGTTAAAAATTAAACTTTTGAATTAAGATTTTTCTCAATTTTGTTTAAAATTCATATAATTTGTCAATAATTAATTTTTTGGTTACAAATTAATCTTCTTGATTAAAACTCATCTTTTTTCAATTTAACTGTTCCATTAAAAATTAATCTGTTTTTTTAAAAAATTGAGTACCTTGTTAAAAATTCGTATTCTTGTTTTGGAAATTTATGAATTTTATTAAAAATTTTTTCCATTTTCGAATGCGAAACCTTTGTTGTTAGATAACAATTTTAATTGATAATTTCACCATGTCATTTTTGGTTTAAAACTGATTTTTTGCAGTTGAAAACTCCGCAATTTTGTTAACAATTTATATGCAATGTACAAAAAATTAATTTTCTTCTTGTAAAATTAATTTTCCTAATGAAAAAATCATCTTTTTAGTTGAAAATTAAACTCTGGGCTTAAAATTATTTTTTTTTTTTGTTGAAAATTAAACTGTTAGTTTCAAATTTTTAATTTCAAAATTATTCTTTTTTGGTAGGAAATAATTTTTCTTATTTGAAAACCCACCTTTTTTTTAAAGTTAAAATGTTCGGTTGGAAATTAATCTTTTGTGCTTAAAAATTCAGCATAATGTTGAAAATTGGTCTTTCAGGCTAATAACTAGAAAATTTGGATAAAAATTAGTTTTTTTCTCAAATGAGGAATTTTCTTGATTGAAAATGAAACTTTTTTTTAATAATTTGTCTTTTGTTGTTGAAAATTAAACTAGGTGAATAAAAGTTCAACTATATTATTAGAAAATTATTTATCTAAGTGAATTTTTTTTTGAATCAGCAAAATAACTATAGCATTCTGGGTTAAAAATTGATCTTTTTCAATTAAAATTTTATTTTTTTGGTTGAAAATTACTCATTTTTTGATAAGAATTTAATTTTTTTTTAAATTTGTTTGAGAGTTTAGAAATTTAACAATTGATTGAAAGTTTGTTTCATTTTTATACGAAAAATCTTTATTGCTTGAAAACTTGACATTTTTTTTTAATTCAGCACTTGTTGAAAACTGAAATATTTTGTTAAATTTAAAAAATTAATTTTCAAATAAAAGTTATACGATTTTATTTCTGGTTGAAAATTAATCTCGGACATTTAAAATTTTCACAATTATATTAAAAATTTATATATTTTTTCAATAATTAATCTTCGTGGTGAAAAATTAATATTCATAACTGAAAATTAATCTTTTTTTTTAATTCGACCCTTTAAAAATTGAACTTATTGTTTAGAATTCGTATTGTTCTTTTCTAAATTCAACGATTCGATTGGAAATTTATTTTATTTTTTATTAAAAAATTTTTGTTGCTTACAAATTTACGTAATTTTTATAATAAAAATTTATCTCTTTATTTAAAAATTTAAATATTTTGTTAAAAATTAGTTTTTTGGTTACAGATTACTTTTTTTACGGAAAATTTCACCGTATTATTTTTTGTTAAAAATTAAACTTTTGCGGTTAAATGTTACACAATTTGGTTAAAAATGTATGTGGTTTGTTAGGAATAATCTTCTCTAAAGAAAAATGATCTTTTTAGTTAAAAATGAAACTGTTGAGTTAAAAACAAATTTTTTTAGTTGGAAATTAAACTATTAGCCTAAAATTTTATTTATTTTTTTGTTGAAAATAAATCTTTTTTGGTAGAAAAAAAGTTTGGTTACAAGTTTACTTCATTTCTGAAAAAATTAAAAATCTTTGTTGTTTGAAAATTTGCTTATTTTTTTGTTGCACATTTAGCTTTTCAGTTGAGAAATTTAGTATTTGATCGAAAATGAGTTTCTTTTTGTTGAAGATTACTTTTTTTAACTAAAAGTTTCTGGATTTCATTTTTGTAATCGAGAATCGATTTGAATATTTGGTCAAAAATGAGTTTTTTTGGTTAAAAATTTTTTTTTTGACTGGAAATTTCACGATTCCATTTTTGGTTTATAATTAACCTTTTGCATTTAAAATTTCTGCAATTTATTTAAAAATTTATATATTTTGTTAAAAACTACTTTTTTAGTTGAAAATTAAACTTTCAGTTATGAATTTCTTTTTTTGCGTTAAAAAAAAGTCTTTTTTGGTAGAAAAATAATCTTCTTCACTGAAAGCTTATCTCTTGTTTTTAAAAATGCAACTGTTCGGTAGAAAGTTTGTTTTATATTTGAAAAAAAATCTTTGTTTTTAAATAATATGACAATTTTTGTACTAAAAATTCATCTCTTTAGTCAAAAATTTAACTATTATGTTAGAATTGTTTTTTTTTGTTAAAAATTGAATTTTTAATTAAGAGTTGTACTATTCCATTTTCCATTGAAAATCGATTTTTTGCATTTAAAAGTTTTATAATTTAATTACAAATTTATGTATTTTGTTCAAAGTTTTTTTTTATAGAAAATTATTTTTCTTACTTAAAAATTGATTCTTTTTTTGAATTTAACTGTTTGGTTGAAAATTAATCTATTTTGGTTGAGAATTGAACTGCATTGTTTGAAATTCGTCTTCTTGTTTTGGAAATTATACAAAATCATTAAAAAATTTTCTCATTTTTGAATAAAAAATTTTTGTTGTTCAAAATTTAAATATTATATTAAATTTCTTGCTCGGTTAAAAATTATTCTATTTTAATTAGGAATTTTACTATATTTTTTAAAATTTGTTTGCTTGGATTAAAAATTCAACAATTTCCTATAAACCTTGTTTTATTTTTAAATAAAATTTTTTTTCACAATACGACTATTTTTGAATTGAAAATTCAGCTATTTAGTTCAAAATTGAACTATTTTGCTTAAATCTTTTTTTTCAATTATTGTTTAACTGAATGTTTTATTATTCAGTTAATTTGGTTAAAAATGTATATTTTTTGTGAAAAATTATTCTTCTTGGTGGGAAATCATTTTTCTTAATTGAAAAATTATCTTCTTGGTTGAAAATTTAACTGTTTGGATATAAATTATTTTTTTTTAGTTTAAAATCAAACTATTTGTTTGAAAATTCATTTTTTTGGTTAAAAATAAATCTTTTTCAGTGAAAAAAGAATTTGGTCAAAATTCGTTTAATTTTTGAATTAAAAATATTGGTTGTTTGAAAATTTACCTACTTTTCTTTCAAAAATTTATCTCTTTAGCTGAAAATTTTTCTATTTGGTCAAAAATAGTTTTTTTTTTTTTGAAGATCACTTTTTTTAACTGAAAATTTCACCATTCCATTTTTGTTTGAAAATTATTTTTTTGCATTAAAAATTTTCGCAATTTGGCTAAACATTAATGTTTTGTCCAAAATTCGTCTTTTTGGATTGGTAAATACATTAATTTCGTTGCATATTTGTTTCATTTTTCTATGAAAAATTTTTGTTTTTTAAAATTGAACATTTTTTCTTTAAATTTAGCTCTCTAGTCAAAAATTTAACTATTTTAAAAAAAGCCTCTATTTTTGGTGAAAAATTAATTTTTCAACTAAAATTTTGACTATCCCAATTTTTTTTGGAAAGTGATTTTTGAATTTAAAAATTCCACAATTTGATTCAAAATTTATGTATTCTGTCAATAAATATTCTTTTTGATGAAAAATTAATCTTCTGAATTAAAAATTCAAATTTTTTTAATGCAACTGTTAGATAGAAACTAACCTTTTTTGGTTAAGAATTAAACTATATAGTTGAAAATTTGTTTTTTTGGATTAGGAATTTAACAATTGGGTCTAAAGTTTGGGTGGTTTTTGGATGAAAAAATTTTGTTTTTTAAAAATTTATTTATTTTTTTCCATTAAAAATTTGTCTCCTCAGTTAGAAATTTTAATATTTGGTCATAAATGAGTTTTTATGGTTGAAGATTACTTTCTTCAACTGAAAATTTCACTATCCTATTTTTGGTGAAAAATGAATCTTTTGCATATAAAACTTTTACAATTCAGTTGAAAATTTTATGTTTTGTCAATAATTAATTTTTTTTTGTGAAAAATTAATTTTTTTTGTAAATAATTAATTTTACTAATTCTGAATCTGTTTTTTTTAATTCAACTGTTCGATAGAAAATTAATCCGTTTTGGTTAAGGATTCAACCATATTAATGAAAATTCGCTTTCTTGACTTCCAAATTCAGTAACTTAGTTGAAAATTGGTTTCATTTTTGAATAGAAAATCTTTGTTGTTTGAATTTCAATAATAATTATTTCAATTAAAAAAAAAGTTATTTGAATTAAAAATTCATCTCTTTAGTTGAAAATTTTAATATTTTGTCGAAAATGATCTTTTTTTTTGGTTGAAGATTACTTTTTTGACTGAAAATTTCACCATATCATTTTTGGTTTGAAATTGACTTTTCGCAATCGAAAGCTCCGCAATTTGGTCAAAAATTCAAGTGTTTTGTAAAAAATTAATTTTCTTGATAAAAATGATTTTTCTAATTAAAAAATCATCTTTTTGGTTTAAAAATTCACCAATTTGGTTAAAAATCTGTTTTTTTTTTCTTAAATGGAAAATCTCCTTGTGCGTAAAATTGATCTTTGTCAGTTAATAATTCAAATATTTTTTTAAAATTTTGTCTTCTTGGTTTAAAATTTCGACCATTTAGTTAAAAAATGGGTTTCCTTTTTTTTCTCTGGTTTAAAATGCAACTAATAATTTTTTTGTGTTTTTGAAGGATTAGAGAAACAATTATCCTAAATTCCGGCTTTCCCAGAAAATTGTCTTCAAAAAAATTTAAAAACCCGATCATTCACAGATAAGTGACTCCTGCAATCTGGGAGGGGCCGAAGTGGGTCCAGGAAGGAGAAAATTACAGTTTCCTTGTCCCCGCGCCAAGCCGGTGAGTTTGCGAAAGTGTCGTTAAGTACCGGATGTTCCTTTCAAGAAGCCACGAGCCCTCTCGACCCGAAATGGAAGACTCACCAGTCCAAATTAATTTTTCGATTAGAGGCGCCATAGAACCTATATTCATGGGAGAAACTCGTGGCAAATTCTATGTCATTTCCTCGATCCCAATCGTCGATTCCCATTTTTTTAAACTTAATTTAAGACTTTAAGTTCGGCCCGGTGTTGCTTTCGGGACGATTTATTTTCATAATTTCGTTACCGTTAAGGGATAGGCATCGATTTTGGGTGTGAGCGTCGATAGACTATGTTTCTAAAAGGGCGGACTTAATTTCTTGATTCATAGGAATGAAAAACGAACCTGAAGTGAAATTAAAAGGAACGGGTTAATTTATTTTTATATTTTTTATGCTATGTTTTTGACCAGATAAAATGAACCGAAGTCTTCCTGATTGCTGAGCACCAGACCGGCAATCTGGAAGACCTGGGTTCGGATCCTAGCTGAGAGAAATTTTTTCACTATTTAGAAATAAAAATAAATCCTGAAAATATCAGTTTTAGAGCAGTTGACAATAAACATTTAACATTGAATTATTTAATTTATTCTTATTATTATTTTTTCTGTCTGAACATTACAGATTGACAACAAATCAAATACAAATTTGCAATCAGGTTGTTTAATTTTCACTAAAAAAAATCAATTTTCGAGTAAAAATGAAATAGTTAAATTTATTTTTAAGAAGTTAATTTAAAAAAATAAAATAAAATTATGAACACAAGAGTTAAATTTTTAACCAACAAAGATTTATTATTCAAGAAAAAAACAAATTTTCAACAAAATTGTTGGATTTTTAAACCAATCGGACAAAATATAAATAAAATAATTGAATTGCTTACCAAAACTGACTAATTTTCAATAAAAAGAAAGAATTTTCAACTGAAAAAGATAAATTATTAACCAAAAATGCAATGGTTATGATAGCCAATTAAGAAAAAAATTTAATTTCACAAAATGAAATTAATTTTCAACAAAAGAGTTCAATTTCCAATTAACTAGTTTAATTAATAAGCACAAAAGACTAATTATCAACAAAAAAGTTTAATTTTGCACTAGCGAAGATTTTTCTTAAAAAAAAAAAAATTTTTCAACTAAATTGTTGAATTTTTAAGCCTAGAAAATCAATTTTTGCATAATAGTCGAATTCCTAATTAAAACAGATTAATTTTTCACACAAAATTTTAACTTCAAAAAAAAGAGGAATTTTCAATAAGGAATACTTATTTTCTTCCAGAAAATGATTTTTTTAAAGTACAAGATGAATTTTTAACTTGAAAAATTAGTTTTCAAAGAAACAATATAATTTTTAAAGAAAAACAATAATTTTTGACTAAAAAGATTAATTTTTTACCAAAAAAATATTTGTTATAAAATATATACATTTCTAAACAAATTGTGAAACTTTTAACTGCAAAAATCGAATTTTCAACCAAAAATAAAATATTTAAACTATTAGTTAAAAAATTATGTTTGAAAAAAAATGTACCAAAATAGTTAGTTTCTCAACAGAAGAGCTAGATTTTCAATTTGGAAAAAAAGTCCTTTTGTTAAAAAATAAAGATTTTTAATTTAAAAATGAAAAGAATTTTCAACAAAATTGTTGAATTCATAATCCAAGAAGACGAATTTTTATCAATGTAGTTGGATTTTTAACCAAAACAAATTAATTTGCAAAATACTAGCTTACTTTTTAACTAAAAAAAAAAAATTTTGAACCAAACAGTTCAATTTTTAACCAAAAAATTATTTTTTAATTAGAAAGATTGATTTTCTTTCAAAAAAGATTAATTTTTATCGGAATATATAAATTTTTAACCAAATTGCAAAATTTTCAACTGCAAAAGACCAATTTTAAGCAAAAAATGGAATAGTGAAATTTTGAATTGAAAAAAGTAATCTGCGATAAAAAAAACTCATTTGTGACAAAGTATTTAAATTTTCAACAAAAGAGATAAATTTTGTGTAAAAAAATTAGGTAAATTGTGCAAGAAACAAAAATTTCTTATTTAAAAAATTAAACTAATTTTAAACTAAATTGTTAAATTTGCAATTCAAGAAGACGAGTTTTTAACAATATAGTTTAATTCCTAACCAAGACAAATTAATTTTCTATCGAGCAGTTGAATTAAAAAAAATGAATTTACAATTAAGAAGATTAATTTTTTTCCCAAAAAGATTAATTTTTAACAACATATTTAATTTTCAACCAAATTTCGGAACCTTCAAATGCAAAAGATTAATTTTTAACAAAAAAGGAAATAGAACAACTTTTAGCTAAAAAATTTATTTTTAGCATGCAAAAATAAAACAAATTTTCAATCGAATCGTTGAATTTTCAAAACAAGGACACCAATTTTCAACAATATAGTTCTATTCTTAGCCAACAAAAATTTATTTTCAATTGAACAACTGAATACAAAAAAGATGAATTTTTTTTGTACGAAAATTAAATTTGCACCAAAATAGAATAATTTGCAGCAAAATATATAAATTTTTAACTAAATTACGAAACTGTTAAATGCAAAAGATCAATTTTCAACCAAATATTGTTAAATTATATAGTACAATTTTTAATTTAAAAAAATTAATGTCTGGCAAAACATTTCTAGTTTTCATCAAATGATTCAATTTTTAATTTAAGAGAATTAGTTTTAACATAAAAGAATATTTAAACAAAAATAATTCAACTTTTATCCAAATTGTTGAATTTTCAAGCGAAGGAGATGAATTTTCAACAATATATTCTACCAAAGAGTTGTATGTTTATCCAAAAAGATGTTTCTTAAACTAAGAAGATAATTTTGTAACCAAAAATTTATCTAATTTTTAACAAAACACTTAAACTTTTTACCAAATAGTTACATTTTTTAATAAAAAAATAATAACTTTTTAGCTAAAAATGGAATAGTTGAAAATTCAAAAAAAGTCTTAGTTAAAAAGATTAATTTCTAACAAAAAAGAAATCATTTTGAGCAAACTGATTATATTTTGTAAAAATTTTTAATTTATCAAATTTTTTTTCATTTTTGAACTTTCAAATCTTTAAAAAAATTTACAATGTTTCAATTTTTCAATTTTTAAATTTTCAATAAAAAAGTTACATTTTTAACAATGTAGTTTAATTTTTAACCAAAAAACGACTAATTTTCAATCGAAATTTTCAACCGAAAATGAAATGGTAAAACTTATAGTTGAAAAATTAATTTGAAAAAAAAATTAACAAAATATTTGAATTTTTTTAACTAAAAATACAATTGTCAAATTTTCAAACATGAAGATTTTACATACAAACATGAAACAAATTTTCAACCAAATTTTTGGATTTTTAAAACTAAAACACGAATTTTCAGCAATATAGTTAAAAAAACAATAATTTTCAATCAGGCGATTAAGACAATAAAAAAAAGATGAATTTTTTTTTAATAACGAGATTAATTTTCTACCAAAAAAAGATTGTTTTTTTAACAAAAAACATGCATTTTTAACCTAATAGTTGAATTTTCACGAGAAAGATGAAATTTCAACCAAGAAGGTTAATTTTTATAAAAAATTATTCCTTAACAAAATACATGTATCTTCAACCAAATAGTTGAATTGTTAACTAAAAAATATAATCACTATCTAAAAATAAAACAGTTTAATTATTATTTAGAAAATTATTTCTTAAAAACAAAAATTAATTTTTGATAAGAAAAACTATTTTTAAACAAAATGTTTGAAAATTTTAATAAAGAGATGAATTTTAATAATCAGATGACTTTTAAAACAAAAGTTATCATTTTTTAACGAGTACCTTAACTTTTAACCATGTAGTTGAATTTTAAACCAAAAAAAATGTAACCAAGTGGTCGAATTGTTTAATTTTAATTTAAATAATTTTTGTTTTGATATAAAAAACATATTTAAACAAAGTAGTTAATCCAAGTAGCTGAATTTTTAGTCAAAAAGAAAAAACTTTCAACAAAATAGTTGAATCCTCAACCAAAATGGATAATTTTTTTAAAAAATTTCCAAAAAGGAAATAAATTTTTAACCAAAAGATTTTCCATTTAAGAAAAAAAAACAATTTTCGACCAAAACAGATTAATTTTAAACCAAGCAGTTAAATTTTCAACCAAAAAAATGAATTTTTATGAAAGAACGTAATAGCACAATTTTAACCAAAAAAGTTAATTTTTAACAAAGCGTTTTAAATTTTAACCAAATAGTGAAATTTGAAACCAAAACAAAATTTTCGACAATCAATCCTCAACTGAAAATGAATAATTTTCAACCAAATATTTGCATTGTTTGAAAAAAATTTATAACCACCAGAAGTTTCAAGTTTCAGCCAAAAATGGAATAATGAAATTTTCCGATAAAGCAATTTTTAACAAAAAAAAAAGTTTTTAACAAAATCCTTGAATATCGAAATATAGCGATTTATTTTCATCACAAAAAAAAATATTTTTGACAAAGTAGTTTAACTTTTAACCAAGCAGTTAAATTTTCTAGCAAAAAAGAACATTTTCACAATAAGGTTGTATTCTCGATTCAAAAAAGATTAATTAAAATAGTGAAATTTTCAACCAAAAAAAAAGAATCTTCAACCAAAAATTTTTATTTAACAAAGAACATTACTTTTAAAAAAAAGAGAATAATTATCAAAAAAATTAACGAATTTTTAATACAAAATAATACAGCTAATTTTTGAACTAAAAAATTTCACTTTTAACCAAGAATAGTTGAATTTTCTTGTTAGACTCTATTAATTCAGTTATAATTTAGGCGAAAAAACGAGTACAGAAGCAAGTTTTTTAAAATTTGTGGAAAAAATAAGAAATACTTTAAAAAGGACTTTGTCATGAAATTTAGTCCTTAAATTACATTAATGTTGCAAAATGAAAAAAATTTCTGAACAATTTATTTTAAAGTATTTTTGTTCTATTATAAAATAATTATTATTGAATATTAATTTAATTTAATCAAAATAATGTAATTTAATTCAATAGGATAGCAACTAAATATTATTTATTATTTATTAGTATCAAATATTAATTTAACACATTATCTATTGTTTAAAATTAAATTGTTTGGTTAAAAATTTCCATTTTTGTTTAATATTTTTATTTTCTGTTGTATATTTATACTGTGAGTTGAAAATTTAAATATTTTGGTAGGAGAAGAAACTATTCGTTCTAAAATAAAACTATTTATTAAATAATTTTATATTTTGTCTTTTTGGATTAGAAATTTTAAAATTTAGTAGCAAATTCTTGTATTTTGTTGAAAAATAGTTTTTTTTTTGTTCTCAAAAATTAATTTTATCTTAGAATTAAATTTCTAGTTAAATTCATTTCTTTAGTTAAAAATTAATTCTTTGTTTGAAAATTTAACAGTTACATTTTTGTTTTTTTTGGTCTTTTTGGGTGAAAAATTAATTTTTTTGTTAAAAATTCATCTTTTTGCTCAAGGATTTAACTATTTTGTTAAAAATTTCTCTTATTTGTTTGGAAAAAAATCCTTGATTTTTGTTAAAGATTAATTTTCTTAATTGGAACATTTCTTTAAAAAACTCAATTTTTGAAAATTCTATTTTTTTATTGGAAATTGCGTAATTTTTTGAAATAAAAATTTCAATATTTCATTTGTGGTTACAACCTTATTTTTTTCTATTAAAAAATTAATTGAAATTTAAATTTGAGTTTGAATTTAATTCTTTCTCGTTTGAAAAATTTTCCATTTGGTTAAAATTGCTTCTTTTAAGGTTGCAAAATTAAATATTTGTTTAAAAAATGAAACATTTTACCTTCTGGGTAGTTCTCAGTCTTTTTGGGGTTGAAAATTTATCTTTTAAGGTGGAAAAGTCATCTTTCTTGGTCATGAATTATTTTTTTTTTAATTGAAAATTCGTATGTTCATCTTGAAAATTCTTTTCCTTCATAGAAATTTTTTTTGGTAAAAATTTTTTTGTGTTGTTTTTCAACATCGCCTTAGCACAGTTTAGCTTACCTTGCTTTAATTTACGGGTGGCCCCTTATTGACGTTTCACAGGTCCCTTTTAAATCTGAAAAATCGAAAACCATGAGAAATTTCCTAATTGTGATTTCCGGGACTAAAGGTCTCGGCCAGGAGCGGAAACGAAACCGTTTCGAGTAGCACTTGAATCTTGTCGATAGCTCTTAAATCGCTTTTTTATTTCTGGTTTCCCCAAAGAAAAATGGGACTCTTTGTGATAAGGAAGAAATGTGTTTGAGGTGCAATCGCGAAAGAGGAAAATATAATAAAGACGATGTAATAAAATTTACGATTTGAAGAATTCCCAAATTAAAACATTTTTGAATAATACAATTTCCGAAATGAAAAATTCGCGAATAATAAAATTCCCGACACTAAGAAATTCCCAGTAATGAAATTGTCGAATTGAAAAATTCCCCAATAATAAAATTTCAGATTTGGAATATTTTCATGCAATAAAATTCGCAAATGAAAAAATTCCTAAATTATAAAATTCCTGAATAATAAAATTCACGAATTGAAAAATTCCCGTAAAATAAAATTCTAGAATTAGGAAATTCTTGAATAAAAGAATCCCCAAATGATTAAATTCCTAAATAAAAAGGTTCCCGAATTAGAAAATTACCAAATAATAAAATTCCAAAATTTAGAAATTTCGGAATAATAAAATTCCTGAACAATAGAATTTCTGAATTGGAAAATTACCAAATAATAAAATTTCTAAATTGGAAAATTCCAGAATAATAAAATTCCTGAATTGAAAAATTTCCGGATGATAAAATTTTTCAATTAAAAAATTCCTGAATGATGAAATTGTTTGAATTGGAAAATTCTCGAATAATAAAATTTCTAAATTTTAAAATTCTAGAATAATAAAATTCATGAATTGAAAAAAATACTGGATAATAGAATTTTCCAATTAAAAAATTCCCGAATTCACAAATTCTTGAATAATGAAAGTCGCCCGGACGACTGAAAAAAACGAAAAATTTTAATTCCTGATATTGCAAAATTCTAAATAATAAAATTTTCAAATTGAAAAATTTCCGTATAATAAAATATCCGTATTCGAAAATTCCTAAATAATGAAATTCTTAAATTAGAAATTTTTCTGAATACTAAGATTCTTAAATGATAAAATTTCAGAATGAAAAAATTCACAAATTTAAAAATTCCTAAATAATAAAATTCCCTGAAATGAAAAATTCCGAATAATAAAATTCCTTGATTAAAAAAATTTCGAATAATAAAATTCCCAAATAGGAAAATTCCCAGATGATAAAATTCCCCAATTGAAGAATTCTTGTATACTAAAATTCACGAATTAAAGCTTTCCAAGTAATGAAATTCCCGAAAAAGCCCTTTCCGAAATAATAAAATTTCCAAATAATGAAATTCCCAAATCCACAAATTCTTATACAATAAAATCCGCAATACGACTGAAGAATACGGAAAATCTAATTCCTGACTTAAAAAAATTTCCCGAAAATAAAATATGCGTATTAGAAAATTCTCAAATAATAAAATTCTTGAATAATAAGATTCCCGAATGATAAAATTTTAGAATTATAAAATTCACGAATAAGGAAAGTCCTAAATAATAAAATTCCCGAATTTGAAAAATTCCGAATAATAAAATTCCTTAATTTAAAAAATTTTTAATAATAAAATTCCCGAATAGGAAAATGCCCGGATAATAAAATTCCTGAATTGAAAAATTTTTTATACTAAAATTCCCGAATCAAAGTTTTCTAAGTAATAAAATTCCCGAAAAAACCAATTTCGAAATAATAAAATTTTCAAATAATCAAATTCCCGAATTGGAAAATTCTCAAATAATAAAATAACTAAATAATAAAATTTTAGAATGATCAAATTCACAAATTGAAAAATTCACAAATAATAAAATTTCCGAAACTGAAAAATTTCGAATAATACAATTCCTTATTTAAAAAAATTTCGAATAATAAAATTACCAAATAGAAAAATTCCCAGATGATAAAATTCCCAAATTAAAAAATTCCCGTATACTTAAATTCCCAAATTAAAGCTTCCCTAAGAATAAAATTCCCGAATAAACCAATTTCAAAATAATAAAATTTCTAAATAATGAAATTCCTGAATTTACAAATTCTTAAATAATGAAGTCCTCAGTAAGACTGAAAAATCCGGAAAATTTCTGAATAATGAAATATCCGTTGTGGAAAATTCTCAAATAATAAAATTCCTGAATTAAAAAATTCTTGAATAATGAGATTCCTAAATAATAAAATTCCAAAATTATAAAAACCACTTATTAAAAAATTTACAAATAATAAAATTCTCGAAACTGAAAACTTCCGAATGATAAAATTTCCTAATTAAAAAAATTTCGAATTATAAAATTCCCGAATAGGAAAATTTCCGGATGATAAAATTCCCAAATTGAAAAATTCCTGTATACTGAAATTCACGTATTAAAGCTCTCTAAGTAATAAAATTCCCAAATAAGCCCTTTTCGAAATAATAAAATTTTCAAATAATGAAATTCCCGAATCCACAAATTCTTGTACAATAAAGTTCCCAATACTGAAGAATACGGAAAATTTTAATTCCTGACATTAAAAAATTTCCGAATAATAAAATATCCGTATTAGAAAATTCCCAAATAATAAAATTCCTGAATAATAAGATTCCCGAATAATAAAATTTCAGAATTATAAAATTCACGAAGTAGCAAATTCCTTAATAATAAAATTCCCGAAACTGAAAAATTACGAATAATAAAGTTCCTTAATTTAAAAGATTTCGAATAATAAAATTCCCGAATAGGAAAATTCCCCAATGAAAAAATTCTCAAATTTAAAAATTTTTGTATATTAAAAATCCCGAATTAAAGCTTTCCAAGTAATAAAATTCCCGAAAAAACCAATTTCAAAATAATAAAATTGGCAAATGATGAAATTTCCAAATTCACAAATTCTTGAATAATGAAGTCCCTAATACGACTAAAAAATCCGGGAAATTTCCAAATAATTAAATATCCTTATTGGAAAATTCTCAAATAATAAAATTCCTGAATTGGAAAATTCTTGAATAATGAGATTACTGAATAATTAAATTTTATAACTATAAAATTCACGAATTTAAAGATTCACTAATAATTAAATTTCCGAAACTTAAAAATTTTGAATAAAAAAATTCCTTAATTAAAAAAAATTCGAATTATAAAATTCCCGGATAGAAAAATTCTCGAATGATAAAATTCCAGAATTGGAAAATTCCCGTATACTAAAATATTCGAATTAAAGTTTTCCGAGTAATGAAATTCCCAAATAAACCAATTTAAAAATAATAAAATTTCCAAATAATGAAAGTCCCGAATTTACAGATTCTTATACAATAAAGTCCCCAATACGTTTGAAAAATAACGAAAATTTTGATTCCTGGCATTAAAAAATTGCTGAATAATAAAATATCCGTATTAGAAAATTCTTGAATAATATAATTCCTGAATTAAAAAATTCTTAAATAATAAGATTCCCGAATAATAATATTTCATAATTATAAAATTCACAAATTAGGAAAGTCCCAAATCATGAAATTCCCGATACTGAAAAATTCCGAATAATGGCATTACTTAATTGAAAAAATTTCGAATAATAAAATCCACAATTGGGAAAATTTCCGGATGATAAAATTCCCGAATTGAAAAATTCCCGTATACTAAAATACCGGAATCAAAGCTTTCCAAGTAATAAAATTCACATATAAACCAATTTTGAAATAATAAAATTTCCAAATAATGAAATTCCAAAATTCACAAATTCTCTAATAACGAATCCCTTAGTACGACTAAAAAATCTGAAAAATTTCCGAATAATAAAATATCCGCATTAAAAAATTTTTAAATAATAAGATTTCTGAATTAAAAAATTCTTGAAAAATAAAATTTCTGAATAATTAAATTGCAGAATTATAAAATTCACAAATTAAAAAATTCACAAATAATAAAATTCTTGAAGATGCAGAATGCCAAATAATAAAATTCGTTAATTAAAAAAATTTAAAAATAATAAAATTCCCGAGACTGTGAAATTCCAAATAATAAAATTCCCAAATTAAAAGCTTCCCAAGTAATAAAATTTCCGAAGAACACAATTCCGGAATAATAACATTTTCAAATAATAAAATTCCCGCATAATGCGAGTTTTCGAATTGGAAAATTTTCAAATGATAAAATTCCCAAATAATATAATTTTCGATTCTGAAAATTCCCGAATAATAAAATTATCCATTTGAAAAATTACCGAACAATAAAATTCAAAAATAATTAATTCACCAAAATAAAAAATTCCCGCATAATGAAATTTCAAAAAATTGAAATTTCTAAATAATAAAATTTTCGAATAGAAAAGTTACCGAATTGTAAAGTTATCTAATAACGAAATTCCTGACACTGCAAAATTTCGAAAAATAAAATTTCCATCACTGTGAAATTCCAAATAATAAAACTGATGAATTGAAAAATTCCTAAAAAATAAAATTCACGAATAAGAACATTTTTGAATAATATGATTCCCGAATAATAAAAATAAAAATTTTAAAAATTCCCTGATAATAAAAAACTTCTGAATTGAAAGCTTCCCAAATAATAAAATTTTACAATGAAAGAATTCTAGCACAATAAAATTTTCGAATTATAAAATTCCCGAAAATTCAAATTTTCATATAATACAATTTTCAAATGGGAAAATTCCCGAATGATGAAGTATCTGAATTGGAAAATCTGGAAGTATAAAATTCTCGATGTTGCGAAATTCAGAATAATAAAAATGCTAAATTGAGAAATTCCCAAATAATAAGATTCCCGAATTGAAAACTTCCGGAACAATAAATTTTTCAAATAATGAGATTTTCGAATAATTAAATTTTCAAATTAAAAACTTTTTGAATGATAAAATTTCCGGCTGGTAAAAATTGCTATATA
>JAUELO010000241.1:255419-271466 GCA_032357855.1 Amphibolips quercusostensackenii | reverse complement strand
ATGAAGTCCCCAGGTCGACCAAAGAATCCGGATGATTAAAATTCCTGACATTGCAAAATTCCAAACAATAAAGTCACGAATTGAAAAATTTTTAAATTATAAAATCTCCGTATTGAGAAATTCCTTAATAATGAAATTTCCAAATTGGAAAATTCTTGAATAATAAGATTCTAGAACAATAAAATTTTAGATTTATAAAATTCCTGAATTGGAAAATTCCCAAATAATAAAATTGTTAACAATGCGAAATTCCGAATAATAAAATTCCCAAATTAAAAAATTTCCAAATAATAAAGTTTTCGAATCAAAAAATTTCCGAATTGGAAAATTTCCAAATAAAAAAATTTCTGAAAAGAAAAATTCCTAAATTATAAAATTCCCCAATAATAAAATTTCTGAATTGAAAAATTTGTGAATAATAAAATTATAGAATTGTAAAATTCTTAAATTATAAAATCACTGAATAATTATATTCCCGAATTATAAGATTCTCGAGTTGAAAAATTTCCGAATAATAAAATTCCCGACACTGCGAAATTCGGAATACTAAAATTGCCGAATGGAGAAATTTTCGAATCACAAAATTCTCGAATTAGAAAATTCTTGCATAATAAGATTCCTGAATAATAAAATTCCTGAATTGAAAAATTCCTGAAAAATAAAATTGACGAATTGAAAAATTCCGCAACACAATAAAATTCCCGAATAATAAAGTTCTTGAATAATTATATTCCCGAGTTGGAAAATTCCCGAATAATGAAATTTCTGAATGAGAAAATTTTTAAATAATAAAATTTTCGAATTCGAAAATTCATAAATAATGAAATCCCCAGGATGACTAAAAAATCCGGAGAAATGAAATTTCCAAAATTGCAAAATTCTGAATAATGAAATTCCCCGATTGAAAAATTTTTGAATAATAAAGTTTCTGAATGATACAATTCCCGAATCATGAAATCCTTAGGACGACTGAAAAATCCCCAGAAATAAGATTCCTGACATTGAAAAAATCCGAATAATAAAATTGCAGAATTGAAAAATTCGCAAATAATAAAATTTTCTAATTAATTTCCAAAATGAGAAATTACCGAATAATAAAATTTTCGACAGTGCAAGCTTACAAATGATAAAAATGCCGAGTTAAAAAATTCGCGAGTAATAAAATTACTGAATTTTAAACAAGAAAAGATCAATTTTCAATGAAAGATTCAGTTTTCTCAAAAAATGAAATACATAGTTAGATTGTTATTAAAAAAATTAATTCTTAACAAAGAAAAAAACGAAGTTTTTTGCATTAAATTTTATTTTCAGGTACCATAAAAAATGTATCATTGCAATAAATTTATATTATTACAATTTATAATGTGCATTGGTATTAAAACATACGTATTTTCATTGTCTTGTTTTCACAATTGAAAAGTGCGAATCTTATAAAAAAAAAACAATTTTGTTACTAAACATTTAATTGCAACTTTGTCTTTTTTTATTTTAATTTTTGTATTTTAATGTTATTTTTTACTATTTAAACAACTTTTCTGTTTTCATTTTTTTTATCCCTTGCGTCCTTTTGCCCAAATTTAAATCTTTTAGTTGGTAATGTTATTTTCCAGGATTAAACCAAAAAGTATACATTCTATCAAAAAATGATTTATTAAAAATTTGCAGTTGTTTTTTGGCTGAACAAATTGAAAAATTTTTTTTGCATCTTGCGTCAATTGTCCAAAAATTAAATTTTCTAATTACATTCTCATTCTAATGAGAAGGTATTATATTAGTTTTATCTAAAATTTGACTGCCGTTTTAACCAATAAATAGTAATGTAAAAATTGGGTAAATAATGAAAATTAATACAGAAGTTAGTATAATAATCTCGCACAGCATAAGGCGGAGGAAGAAGAAGGAGAAGAAGAAGGATGAGGAGAAGGAGAAGGAGAAGGACGAGAAGAAGAAGGAGAAGGAAGGGGTGAAGAAGAAGAGGAGGAGGAAGACTCCCAGTAGTGAGTAGAGCTGGTCCAGTGCATTTGTTCCCAGGCTTCGACCGTTGCCTCCGATCGTATCTCGGCAAGGATTTATCGTTTGGTAAATCATTTAGTCGCTGCCAAGCTGCCGGCGGCAAGGGAGAAAGAACCAAAGATCCACTCGAGTTTCTTCTTTCTTCTTCCGTTTTGGCTACTTCTCCTCCAAGTACTTACACCCCTTTTCGACTCCTTCTTCACTTCGCAGACAAGAAGACAAGAAGACAAGAGGAAAAAGAGGAGGAGGACTAATAAGAAAGAGAGCCCTGTTTACAATTCGATACTGGTTTATGTACTCATGCTCGCGGGAAGATGAATAAAAAAGAGAGGAGTGAAGAGTGAAGACAAAAAGAAGAGGAATAATAGAACCAAAAGAATATGTGTGAATGTAATTTTGTCCCTCTAGGCCTCTAGGGATACAGCAGTCATTTTCTGTACTTCAGAAAAGAACAAAAAATTCGAAGAATGAAGAAGAAGAAGTAAGAAGTTAGAGGAACGATAAATAACAATAAGTGGGAACAAGGGAAATAACGAGGCTTCTGGAAAGACTCATCAGACCTGAATTCTGATGAAGATCCTCTTCCAATTTAACCCTTTGCGTCTTTGCGTCCAAGAATGAAAAAGAAGTAACCAAAAATTGCACAATGAAATTGTGCTTATAAAAAAGAAGATCAAAAGGCAGATGTAACATACAAATTGGAAGATTTGTTTTCCAATTCATGCATCCTTTCAGGGGTCTTGTAGCAGGTAAAATGTTGCTTGGGAGAGTGGTCAAAATTTTTTTTTCGAATCTTCATGCATATCGATTGGAAATTTGTTTGAATTCACAAAAAAATAAATCCATTTTTTTAAATGGTGATATCGTAAGAGGGACAATATTGAAAAATAATTTTTTTACCTAAAAATTCAATTATACAATTTTTTGGTGACAATTTATCATTTTTAGATTTTAATTGAAATTTTTAGATTTTAATTGAAAATTCTTAACTTTGTTTTAAATGCAACTATTTTTTGGTATATAATTTTTTTTTTTAATCTAAATTAATGTTTTTATTTGATCATTTGCCTATTCAATTTTTGTTTAACAATTATTGTTTTTAATTCGAAAATTTATGTATTATGCAGAAAATCCTTCTTTTTTGTAGAAATTGATCTTTTTTGTTAAATAATTCATCTTCTTGGTTGAAAATTCAACTATCCTAGTCACAGATTTATTATTTCAGCTGAAAATTTTTTTGTTTTGTTTTGTTTAAAAATTACGTATCCCAGTGTGAGGATTCATTATTTTAGTTTCAAATTTATCAGTTTGGTGGAAAATTAATTTTCTTAATTAAAAATTTAACTTTTCCGTTTCCAATTGAAAATTCATCAGTTTGGAGAAAAAATAATTTTTTGTAACTGAACATTTAACCATTCTATTTCAGGTTGAAAATTTATGTTTTTTAGTTCAAAATTTAACTCTTTGGTTGAAAATTGGTCTTTTCTGGTTAAAAATTCAACTATGCGGATTGAAGGTTCATCTTTTTAATTTAAAATTCACGGCTTAGCTTAAAAATGTTTTTTTTTTAAATATTAGTTTTTTTAAATAAAAATAAATTTTTTTACGTGATAATTTGACTATTAAATTTTTGTTTTACAATTTATGCTTTTAATTTTGAAATTTATGTTTTTTGCCGAAAATCCGTCTTTTTTGTAGAAAATTCATCTTTTTGATTGAAAATTCACCAGCTTGGAGAAAAATTAATTTTTAGTAACTGAAAATTTAAATATTCTATTTCTGGTTAAAAATTAATTTTCTTTAGTTCAAAATTCATTTCTGTTTGAAAATTCGTCTTTTCTGGTTGAAAATTCAACTATGCGAGTTGAAGATTTATCATTTCAGTTAAAAATTCATCAGTTTAGTGGAAAATTAATTTTTCTTCCTGAAAATCAAACTGCTTTATTTCCGGTTAAAAATTGATTTTTATTAGTTTTAAATTTAACTATTCTTTTACAAATTTATCTCATTTAGTTGAAAATTCAATCGTTTCATTGAAATTTTTTTTTAAATATCTTCTTAGCTAAAAAATTGATCTTTTTGGTTGAAAATTGAACTGTTCCATTTAAAGATTGATAATTTCACTTAAAAATTTATCCTTTAGTTAAAAATTCTACTATTGCAGTTAAAAATTGACCAGTTTAGTGAAAAAAATATTTTTCATTAAAAATTTACCTGTTTTATTTTTGGTTGAAAATTTATCTTTTTTAGTAAAAAATTCAACTTTTTGAATTAAAAATTATTTTTTTTTTGTGAAAATCCAACTACTTTGTTAAAAATTGATTTTTCTTGTTGAAAATCGTCTTTTTTGGTAAAAAATTATTATTTTTTGTTTGTTAAAAATTCAACTAAGCCAGTTGGAGATTCGCAACTTTAGTTTAGAATTAATTTTTCTTTGGGTTTGAATTTAACTATTCAATTTGAAGATTAATCATTTTAGTAAAAAATTAATTAGTTCGATGTAAAATTAATTTTTTGTCAACTGAAAATTAAACTATTCTATTTCTGGTTAGAAATTTATCTTTTTTACTTTAAAATTCCACTCTTTGACAATGCATTTTTTATTTTTTATTTTGTTAAAAACTGTCTTTTTGGCGGTTAATTAATTTTTTTGGTAGAAAATTAAACTATTTCGTTGGCAATTCACTTATTTTGTTGAAGAAGTCTTTTTTGTTACAAAATTATTTTTTTTGTTTGAAAATTCAACTATTCCAGTTAAAGATTGATTACTTGAGTTCGGAAATGGATTTTTTTTTAAATTTAACTGTTTTAATTGAAAACTAATCATTTGGATGTAAAACTAATGTTATTCCACTAATAATTGTACTGTTACATTTTAAATTAAAAATTAAAGTATTGCTTTTTTTTGTTGAAAATTTACCTCTGCCAGTTAAAGATTTATTATTTTAGTTAAAAATGCATTAGTCTGTTAAAAAATAATTTTTAAACTGAAAATTCAATTATACTATTCCAGGTTGGAAATTGATCTTTTTTAGTTGCAAATCTAACCATTTGGTAAAAAATTAATCTTTTTTAGTTAAAAATTTAATTATTTTATTGCAATTCATTCAATTGTTAAAAAATGTTTTTTTTTTAGAAAAAATTAATATTCTTGGTGAAGAATTTAGCCATGAAATTAAATATTGATAATTTTAGTTCAAAAATTTATATCTTTTGTTTAAAATTCAACTATTCCATTTAAAGATTCACTATTTCGGTCGGAAATCCTTCAGTTTAATTAAAAATTAATTTTTTAAACTGAAAATTCAACTTTTTTATCTTTGGTTGAAAATTTATCATTTTGAGTTCAAAATTTAATTTTTCGGTTAAAAATTCGTTTTTTTGGTTAAAAATTGAACTATTTCATTGAAAATTTATTTATTTCGTTGAAAATCGTCTTTTTTGGTATACAGTTTATTTTTTTGGTCGCAAATTGAACTATTTCATTGAAAAGTAATGTATTTTGTTAAAAATCGTCTTTGTTGGTGGAAAATTAATTTTTTTTTGAAAATTCAATTATTTTTGTTGAAGATTCATCATTTTTGTTACAATTTTTTTAGATTAGTAAAAGATTAATTTTTTCAACTAAAAATTTAACAGTTCTATTTTTGGTTAAGAGTTTATCATTTTCAATTAAAAATTTAATTTTTTGGTTGAAAATCGTCTCTTCTGGTAGACAATTCATTTTTTTGGTCGAAAATTTAACTCTTTCATTGACAAGTAATTTATTTTGTTGAAAATCGTCTTTGTTAGCAGAAAATGAAATTTTTTTGTTGAAAATTCAATAATTTTAGTTGGAGATTCATCATTCTGGTTAAAATTTTTTCAAATTTGTAAAAGATTAATTTTTTTAACCAAAAATTTAACATTTACATTTTTGGTTAAAAGTTAATCTTTTTTAGTTATAAATTCAACTCTTTGCATTAAAATTATTCTTTTTAGTGGAAAATTAAAATCTTTTGTTTGAAATTTATTTATTCTGATAAAAAAAATTCTTTTTTGGGAGCCAAATAATTTTTTTGGTAAACTATTCCGTTGACAATTCATTTATTTTGTTGAAAATCGTCTTTTTTGGATAAAAATTAAGTTTTGTTGTTGAAAATTCAACAATGCCAATTGAATATTTATTATTTTATTTTAAAAGTCATCTGTTTTGCTTGAAATTCAACTATGCTAGTTAAAGATTCATCAGTTTTGGTTAAAAATTCCTCAGTTTGGTGACAAATTAATTTTCCCAACTAAAAAATGAACTGCTCTTTTTTCGGTTAAAAATTAATATTCTTGAGTTTAAAATTCAACTATTTACTTACAAATGTATATTATTCAGTTTCAAATTCCTTCATTCTGTTAAAAAATGTCTTTTTTCTTAAAAAATGAATCTTTTCAGATAAAAATTCCATTTTTTGTTTTAAATTCAATTATTTCAGTTGAAATTATAATTTAGTTAAAAATGTATTTTTTGGTAAAAATTGATCTTTTTGGTTGAAAATTCAACTGTTTCATTTCAAGATTAATTACTTTAGTAAAAAATGATATTTTCTATAAAAAATTACATATTACAGTTCAAAATCCATTGTTTAATTTAAAAATTCATCAGTTTGGTAGAAAATTATTTGTTTAGCTGAAAAATTAACAATTGTAATTTCAGTTAAAAATGCCCTAATTCGATAAGAAATTTATTTCATTCCGTTCAAATTTTTTCATTTTGTTAAGAAATGTCTCTTTTGTTAAAAAATAAATTTTTTTGATAAAAATTTAACTATTCCAGCTAAGGATTCACCATTTCAGTTTGAAAATTTTTGACTGTAAACTCAACTATGCAAGTCGAAGGTTCATAATTTTGGTTAAAAATTCATCAATTTGGTGGAAAATAACTTATTTTCCTTGAAATTTAAACTGTTTTATTTCCGGTTGAAAATTGAGCTTTATTAGCTTGAAATGTAACTATTCGTTTAAAAATGATTTTTTTTTTAGTTGAAAATATAATCATTTTATTAGAATTTTCTTTAATAGCTTCTTTGTTCAGAAATTAATCTTTTTGGTTGAAAATTGAACTGTTGCAGTTAAAGATTGATAATTTTACTTAAAAAATTTACCTTATTTGTTTAAAATTCTACTATCAAAGTTGAAAATTGATTAGTTCAGTCAAAAATTAATTTTTTTACTAAAAATTTACTTGTTTTATTTTTAGTTGAGAATTGATCTTTTTCATTTAAAAATTTAACTCTTTGGTTGAAAATTGGTCTTTTTTGGTGAATATTCAACTAATTCGTTGAAAATTATTTTTTTGTGCTAAAAATTATTTATTTTAGTGAAAAATTATTATTTTATAGTTAGAAATTTATCTTTTTTACATTAAAATTCAACTTGTTGACAATTCATTGTTTATTTTTTATTTTTTTTTTAAATCGTCTTTTTTTGCGGTTAATTAATTTTTTTGGTAGAAAATTAAACTATTTCGTTGACAATTCACTTATTTTGTTGTAAAAGTCTTTTTTGTTAGAAAATAATTCTTTTTGTTTGAAAATTCAACTCTTCCAGTGAAAGATTTATTACATGAGTTCGAAAATGCATTTTTTCAATTCAACTGTTTTAATTATAAATTAATCATTTGGGTTTTAAATTAATGTTATCTCACAAATAATCAAATTATTCCATTTTAATTAAAAATTAAAGTTGTGCATTTTTTTGTTTAAAATTGAACCCTGCCAGTTAAAGATTTATTATTTTAGTTAAAAGTGTATTAGTTTGCTGGAAAAATAATTTTTCAAACTGAAAATGCAACTATTCTGTTTTGGGTTGGAAATTGATCTTTTTAAGTTGCAAATCTAACCATTTGGTAAACAATTTATCTTTATTAGTTGGAAATTTAATTATTTTGTTGCAATTCATTAAGCTTATTGAAAAATGATTTTTTTTTAAATTAATTTTCTTGGTGGAAAACTGAGCTATGACAGTTAAATATTGATAATTTTAGTTCAGAAACTTATATTTTTTGTTTAAAATTCAACTATTTCATTTGTAGATTTACTATTTTGGTCAAAAATCCTTTAGTTTGATTAAAAATTAATTTTTGGAACTGAAAATTCAACTGTTTCATCTTTGGTTAAAAATTCATCATTTTGAGTTCAAAATTAAAATTTCGGTTAAAAATTGCACTTTTTTGGTTAAAAGTTGAACTATTTCATTGAAAATTTATTTATTTCGTTAAAAATCGTCTTTTTTGGTATACAATTTATTTTTTTGGTCGAAAATTCAACTATTTCATTGAAAAGTAATTTATTTTGTTGAAAATCGTCTTTGTTGGTGGAAAATTAATTTTTTTGTTAAAAATTCAATTATTTCAGTTGAACATTCATCATTTTTGCTACAATTTTTTCAAATTAGTAAAAGATTAATTTTTTTAACTTAAAATTTAACATTTCCATCTTTGGTTAAAAGTTTATCTTTCTTAGTTGAAAATTCATCAGTTTGGTAAAAAATTAATTTTTTTAACTGAAAAATAAACAATTCTATTTTTGGTTGAAAATTAATATTTTTTAGTTTAGAAGTTAACTTTTTGGGTAAAAATGTATCTTATTTATTTGAAAATCCCTTCATTTTGTTGAAAGATGTCCTTTTTTAAAAAAATGAATCTTGTTTAATAAAAATTTAATTCTTTGTTTTAAATTCAACTATTGCAATTGAAATTATAATTTTGTTAAAAAATGTATTTATTGCTGAAAATTGATCTTTTTAGTTAAAAATTCAACTATTGCATTTGAAGATTAATTATTTTAGTGAAAAATCATATTTAAAAAAAAATTTACGTATAACAGTTGAAGATCCATAGTTTAATTAAAAAAATTCATCTGTTTGGTAGAAAATTATTTGTTCAGCTGAAAGTTTAACAATTGTAATTTTAGTAAAAATTAATGTTTTTTAGTTCAAAATGAACTTGTTGAATAAGAAATTTATCTTATTTCGTTAAAAAATCCTTCATTTTGTTAAAAAATGTCTCTTTTTTTTTAAATTAATTTTTCTGGTTAAAAATTTAACTATTCCAGTTAAAGATTCACCATTTTAGTTTAAAAATTTTCGACTGTAAATTCAACTATGCAAGCAAAAGGTTCATAATTTTGTTTGAAAATTCAGCTTTTTTGTTTAAAATTCAACTATTTTATTTAAACATTCACTATTTCAGTCGACAGTCTATTATTTTGGTGGAAAATTAATTTTTTAAACAAAAAATTGGACTATTTCATCCTTAGTTCGAAATTCATCTTTTTAAGTTTAAAATTTAACTCTTTAGTTGAAAATAAATATTTTTTAGTTGAAAATTCTGCTATTCTGATGAAAATTCATTTATTTTGTTTTTAATGTCTTTTTTGTCAAAAATGAATTTTTCCGGTTAAAAATTGAACTATTTATTTCAAGATTAATTATTTTTATTAAAAATCAATCTTTTTCTTCAAAATTTGAATATTTTAGGCAAAGATTCTTAATTTCAGTTTAAAGTTCATCAGTTTGTTAGAAAGTTAATTTGCTTATCTAAAAATAAGGCTATTGCATTTTTGGTTAAAAATGTTTATTTTTTAGTTCAAAATTCAACTATTTGGATCGAAATTTATCTTTTTTAGTTCAAAATTTCTTCATTTTGTTGAAAAATAATTCCTTTTGGTTGAAAATTCAACTCTTCGAATTAAAGATTGATCATTATAGTTAAAAATTTATCTTTTTTGTGAGAAATTCAACTATTTCCATTGAAGATTTATTAGTTTGGTGAAAAATTTATATTTTTTTTTTACTGCAGATTAAGCTCTTCCGTTTCTGGTTAGAAATTTATCTTTTTTAGTTCAGAATTCTACTCTTTGGTTGAAAATTGGTCTTTCTTGGTTAAAAATTCTACTATTTCGTTGACAATTTATTTTATAGCAAAAAGTCTTTTTTGGTTACAGATTCAACTTTACCAGTTAAAGATTCATAATTTTAGTTCAAAATTAACCTTTTTTGATTAAAATTTTACTATTCCAGTTGAAAATTCATTATTTTGATTGAAAATATATCAGTTTAGTGGATTATTTAATTTTTTTAACTGAAAATTCAACTATCTAATTTTTGGTTGGAAATTTTTTTTTCTATTTGAAAATTCAACTCTTTCGATTAAAATTCATTCATCTTGTTGAAAAATGTTTTTTTTTTTTTACAAAATTTATCTTCTTGCTTGAAAATTCTACTATTCCAAATTAATAATAATTATTTTATTTAAAAATTCTTTTTTTGTTGTTTAAAATTCAACTATTTTAATTAAAAATTAACCAGTTGGAGGGAAAATTATTTTTTCTCACTGAAAATTCATCTGTTCCATTTTTGGTTCAAAATTTATTTTGTATCGTTAAAAATACAAATTTTTGGTTAAAAATGAGTCTTTTTTGATTGTAAATTCAACTTTTTCGTTAAAACTTGATTTATTTTGTTAAAAATCGTATTTTTTGGTGAAAAATTAATTTTTTTTGGTGAAAATTCAACCATGCCAGTTGAAGATTCATCATTTTAGTTGAAAATTTATCTTCTTTCTGAAAATGCAACTATTTCAACAAAACATAAATCATTTTGATTAAAAAATTCATCTTTTTTGTTTAAAATACAACTATTTCAGTCAAAGAGTTATTATTTTAGTTAAAAATCTATCAGTTTGGTAGAAAATAAATTTTTTCACCTAAAAATTTAACTATTTCATTTTTGGTTGAAAATTGATCTTTTTAGGTTCAAAATTCAACTTTTTGGTTAAAAATTTATATTTTTTAGTTAAGAATTCAACTATTTCACAAAAACTTTATTCATTTTGGTAAAAAATGTGTTTTTTTTTTAAATTACTTTGGGTTGAAAATTTAACTTTTCCCGGAAAAGATTAATCATTTTTGTCAAAAACTCATCTTTTCTGTTCAAAATAAATATTTCAGTTGTGAATTCATTATTTTCGTTAAAATTTAATTTTTTAAACTGAAAACTGAACTATAACATTTTTACTTTAAGATTTATCTTTCTATGTTTAAAATTTAACTCTTTGGTTGCAAATTAGTATTTTTTTGTTGCAAATTTAATTATTTTGTCGACAAATTATTTATTTCGTTAAAAATGTATGTTTTGGTGGACAATTAATTTACTTGGTAGAAAATTCAACCATTTTGTTAAAAATATAATTATTTTTTGAAAATTTTCCTTTTTCGTGAAAATTTAACTTCTTTGGTTGATAATTTTAATATGCTAGTTGAAGATTTATCATTTTACTTTAAAATTTATCTTTTTTTGTTTTAAAATTTACCTTTTCCAGTTGAAGATTTATCATGCTGGTTAAAAATTGCCTAATTTTGTGGAAAATTAATTGTTACAACTGAGGATTCAACTATTCCATTTCTTTCCTACATCATAAAAGTTAAATTTTAAATGCAAAAGAATATTTTTTTTACGAAACAGTTCGATTTTTGACAAAAAAGTCAATTCTTACAAAACGGTTAAGCTTACAACATAATAATGTAATTTTTAACAAAGTAGTTTGATTTTTGAACAAATACTTAAAATTTCAAACCATTTACTCACAAAAAAAAAAAAATTTATGAAAAAAGTTTTTAAATTCCAGAACGCAATTCAAAAAAATTTTTTAATCAATTCCAGTTATTGATAAATATATTTTAAAAATTGAAAACATCTACATTGTAAAATGCGACAGTGAGACAAAATTTAAATGCTATTTATTTGAAATAATAGGTCGTATAAAAATTCGCAAAAAATAAAAATGCGGACACTATAAAATTCCTGAAAAAAAAATTAGAAATAGAAAATTCCCAAAATTATAAAATTGACGAAATATAAAAATCCTGAATAAGAAAATTTTCTATGATGATATTTTGAGCGAAAAATTTCCGATTTATGAAATTTCGTACCCTGTCACATTTAAAAATTTGGAACAATTGACAACATTGTATTTAAAATACAATAATCAAATATTTTTTCTGGAAAAAATTTTTCGTTTTAAGTTCTATTACATTACAAGCACTTGTAATGAGAATTTTGTTTTTTATTGAGCTTTGCATGGAGAAATCTTTTTTACAATTATTGTTATTTTAAATTTGAACAATATTCAAGAAAATGCATTGAGATTTGAAGAAAAATTTGTTTGATAAAAATATTTCATTTTGGTATAGTTAATGAATAAATATAATTTATTATAAATGATTTTTGCAATTGTTGAAATTCGAAAATTTTTCAGCCTGACACCAGAAAATTTCTAAATTAAATAAATTAAAATAAATGTTTTTTAATAATTATTCATTCAAAAACTGTACCAAAATAAAATATTCTGATGAAACAAATTTTTACGGACTTTCAACTAATTTTTTAAATGCATTTTTAAATGCAATACTATGCAAATTTTTCTTTAATTACTGTCAGTTTAATTAAAGCAATATTCGAGAATTTTATTGTTGGAAATGTTCAATCAAAAAGAATTTCTCCAAAAGCAAGAAACTTTTATATAAATGTAGTGCATATTATTAACAACTTGAAAAACATACAAAATCTTAAAACAAAATAATAAATAATAAAATTTTCTAATAACAAAACTTCTGAATTGGAAAATCGCCGAATATCGAAATTCCTGTATTGGAAAATTTCCGTATATCTAAATTCCCAAATTGGAAAATTCTATAATAATAAAATTTCAGAATAAAGAAATTCCCGAAAAATAAAATTTCTGAATAATATAATTTCCTCATAATGAAATATTTAAACAGTTTATAATTTTACCGAAGTGGAAGATTTTCAAAGCACAATAGTCAAATATTTTTGTTAAAAAAATTATTTTTTATGTTTTAAGTTTCAAAAGATGATGCTTTTCTCAATAATAAAGTTTTTTATTTGATGTTATATAAATACACACAATAATTTTACAAACTTTAAACATTACAAATATTTTTTTTTCATAAAAAAATTCATTTTTGTATTTTTAATAAATTGTATATAAAAAAAAATTCTAAATGCTGTAATTCGGGGATTTTATAATTCAGAAATTTTTAGTTAGGACATTATATAAATCAGCAATTCTCTATCGAAAATTTCATTATCCAAGAAATTTTCAATTCGGGAATTCTATAATGTCGGGAACTTTATTTTTCGGGATTTTTCAGTGATCCCAATTTTCTGTCTTAAATTTTATTATTCAGAAATTTCATAATTTTAAATTTCTGCAATTCTGGATTTTGTTATTTAGGAAGTTTTTAAGTTAGAAATTTTATCGCTCGGAAATTTTATTATGAGGGAATTTTCCGATTTGAAAATTTTATAGGGTCGAAATATTTGTTTTTTGGTATTTTTTGGTGGTCCCGACTTTCTGCCGGAAATTTTATTATTCTGCAATTTTCCAATTCAATAATATTAAAAATCATTCCATAATTACATTATTTAAAACTTTTTTCATGGAGAATTTTTCCAATTGAAGAATGTTATTATTCGGAAATTTTGTTTTCAAGGATTTTTCAGTTATCCCAATTTTCTGCCAGTAAATTTCATTATTTGGAAATTTTCCTATACGAATATTTATAATGTTGGGAATTTTATTTTCTGTGATTTTTTACTGGTCCCCGTTTTCTGACGGAAATTTCATAATTCGATAATATCACAAACTGTTTAGAAATTTTAATATTTGAAAGTTTTTTAATCAAGAAATTTTATTATTCGGTAATTTTATTATTTGTGAATTTTCCAATTCGGGCATTTTATAGTTTTGAGGAATCTTATTTTTCGTGATTTTTTATTCGTTCCAATTTTCCGTTATTGCATCAATTTTTAATTATATAATTAAAAATAATTTTACTGTAAAATACCGTTCTTTGACATACTATGCATTACCATAGCTTCCTTACTCTTTAATGAAACTTATTAATATTATAGGTCAATCCATTTGCCTTGCATCAAGGAATCTTTTTCGTTATTGCATCAACTTCTGTTGATGAGAAAAAGTTTACTATAGAAAACGTTTTTACAAACATTACCAAAGAACATACCTTCCTTACTTTTAAATAAAATGTATTATTATTATTATTATTATTATTATTATAGTTCAATCGATTTGTCTCGAATTAAGGAATCTTTTTCTATTGCATCAATTTTCAATTATGTAAATAAAAAAAAATTAACTTTAAAAACCTTTTTCAAAATATTATGCATTGCCGTAGCTTCTTTACTCTTTGATAAAATGTATTAATATTATAGGTTAATCGATTAGTCTCGAACCAAGAAATCTTTTACATTCTTGCATCAACTTTAGACTATATTATTGTGAAAAATTTTATTATAAAAGATTGCTTATTCAAATATTATGCATTACCTTAGCTTCATTACTCTTCGATGAAATGTATAATTATTATAGATCAATCGATTTGCCTCGAGTCAAGAAATATTTTCCGTTATTGCATCAATTCTTGATTATATTAATGTAAAAAAAATTAACATGAAAAACCGTTCCTAAAAATATTATGCATTACCATAACTTCCTTACTTTTCACTCAAATGTATTAATATTATAGGTCAATCGATTTGCCTCGAATCAACACATCTTTTCTATTCTCACATCAACCTTAAATAATGCGAATGATGGAATTTGTGCTAGGCAAATCGATTTTTCATATAATATAAGTGACGATAACTTCCTCTCTCTTTGATAAAATATATTAATAGTATAGGTGAATCGATTCATCTCGAACCAAGGAATCTTTTATATTAGTGCATTAATTTTGAATTATATTTATAAAAAAGTTCCACTTTATTAAAAAAATCTTTGAAATTTTCTAGATACTTTTTCGACAAATTGAAAATATATTAAAAAATTGTATTGAATTTTCTAAAGAAACACAGAAAAAACTTATTTATAGGACCTTAGAGCAAAGAAATCTGAAAATTTTATTTTGTATAAAAATTATTTTTCCCTTCAAATTATGTCGATTTTTTTTCTTTTACGACTGGTAGTTTTTTTTGGTTTGAAAATCGTCTTTTTGGTTTAAAAATTTATCTTTTTGGGTCAAAAATTTAATTATTTTGTTGAAATTGGTCTTTTTGCTTTAATCAAACTATTTTTAGTTAAATATTCGAATTTTTTCTCTGTGAAGTATCAAATGCTACATTTTTTTGTTAGATTTCATCTTCTCAGGAATGAAAATTCAATCACTTGGTTTAAAGTTAAAATCTTTTTTTAAACTCAATTTTTTTGTTGAATATTAATTATTTGAGTGAAAAATTTATCTTTCTGGTCAAAATGTAAGCTATTTTGTTTATATTATTTAAAATTAGTAAATAAATTATTAATAATCAAATATTTAATAATTAAATGATTAATTATCAATTAATTAATTTTTTTTATAGAGTATTTATTTACAGTTATTTAAATTGAAAATTTATCACTTCAATTAAAATGTTAGCTATTTTGTTAAAAATTCGTTTACCGTTTGTCTGAAAATAATTTTTATTTTATACTAAATTTTAACTATTTTGCAGCTAAAACTTCAACTATTTTTTTACAAATTTGTTTTCTTTCTAGTTGAAAATTATTTTTTTTTTCAAACGTAAAATTTTATTATTCCAGTTGAATATTTCATCATTTTATTTGAAATTTTTTTTTTAAAGTTAAACACTAATTTTTCAAAGTTATTATTACTTATTATTATTATTACTATAACTATTTAATTTTAAATTACACAAACTGTAATAACGATTTTTCCAATATTCTGCATTTTTAAAATAAATAAAAATTAAGATACAAAATATTTCCTGGTCTTTTCTATTAATTCGTATTTGTATCATAAAAACTTCGAATGTAAAAAAATTGTAATACTTCATAATGTTAGTGTAATTTGAATTTTAATTTATAAATTTTTTAAATTTTTAATCACGCTAAATTGTGCAAGTAAATCTCCAGTTTTTTAGTAATTAATTACAACAATAATAGATAATAATCACTTTCTA
>JAUELO010000241.1:220342-237730 GCA_032357855.1 Amphibolips quercusostensackenii | reverse complement strand
CTGGCATGCAGCGAAAATGCACACACACACACACACACACACACACACAGGCTATCACTAAGCGTCAGTGCATTAATAGAACCATAGTTTTAACGTTTTGTATTATAGAACATAATATAAACATTTTATTGAAAAAACCGGCTTTGCTTTTTTCTAGATATGATAAGGTAGATGATTTACGTAAAAAATTAGACAAAAATATTTACCGTGTAGCTTCAAAATTCAGAACCGTTGAAAAATGTAACATTCGTTATATGCAGAGAAGTTATGTTTTACCTAAACGTTTTCCATATTATTGCAAATACAAGGGGATTTTTATTAATCTTTTTTTGTTGCATTTTAATTAAAATGAAATCAATCGGCCAACGAAAAGGTTATTTGTCCTGGATTATTCAAGAGAGGCTCGGGTGTATCTACTCTAAGCTTTCGGATACGCTATGACATTTTTATTATAACTACAGATATTGTCTGATTTTCAGGATTTTTTTTTTCCTTTAATTATGTAAATAAACGAATTCTGCTTATTGCAATTAGGTAACTCCACGATTTTATGATATCAATTTTTCTAACACCCTGTAATCTCACAACAGTGAAGAGCGTCATTCGATCCGAATAATTTTTCTTGCTCTAGGATCTCGCCTTCCTCGAGTTTCACAAGGGTGAACTAGCATGCAGTGAAAATGCACACTAACACAGGCTCTCACTGAGAGTCAGCGCATTAATAGAACAATAGTTTTCACGTTTTTGATTATTGAACAAAATATAAACATCTTATTGGAAACCCGGCTGTGCTTTTTTCTAGATATGACAAGGTTGATGATGTACACAAAAAATTAGACACAAATATTTACCCGTGCAGCCTTAAAATTAAGAATTGTTTAAACTTTTAGTATTCGGTATACACAGAGACGTAATGTGTTACCTAAACGTTTTCAGTATTACTGCAAATATAAACGAATTTTCATTAATCATTTTTTGTTACATTTTAGTTAAAATGGAATCAGTCGGCCAACGAAAGAGTCATTTGTTCTGGATGATACTTTAAAATGATAACTTAAAAAATCCCAATCCAAACCTTTCTGTTTCGAAAATATGTCTTATTTTGAAGTAGTTTCAGAAATTTTTAGATTTCCAGAGGTAAAAATAAGGGTAAAAAAAATTTAACTTTTTTGCAAGTAAGGGCACTTTGTTTTGACTTAAAAGGAATTTAAGCTTTTTTCTCTTCCAGAAACCTTTAGTTTAAGAAATTGACATATTATTATGACTATTAATTACAAATTGAAAAATCTAAATCTTACTATAGTTTAAAAAAAAAAATTTCATAGGAAAAAGATGATATTCGCACAAAACAGTCCGAACGCTTCTATAATGAGTGAATTATAATATCTCAATTTTTTTAACCAAATTAAAACTCTTTCATTTTTCATGTTTGAAAATTCTAAAACTAAATAAAAACCATAATTTGCTTCCTTACAATTGATTAAGAATAATAAGCGTTTAATGCTTAGGTTTTGTATTTATTTATTTGTTACCTGTATCCACATTTTTTAGGTGTGCATATTAAAAAAATCTTTCATGTAATAACATAAAAAAATACTTGTTAACCAAAAAAAAAATTTGCTTTGCTTTCTGAAGGCAATCCTAAGATATTTATATTTGTTCAACTCCTTATAATATTTGTTATTAAGTAATATCAAGAACAATTGAGAGCTCTTAACATAATTTTTGGCACTTCTTCATTCGGGCAGACCTGCATAAACACAATTTTTTATAATCAAAGTGAGGTTAATTTTTTTTTCCTTTCAATTGAATGTTTAAAGTGACAGCAACTACAAGGATCATTAGCCACTGTACTGTACGGCTAATGAAAAACTAAAGGGTATCCATGTTGTCTAGGCCGAAACACTTATTTAATACGTTTATCAGCAAACATATAATTTTGTTTATAGTAGAATCATTCACAAAAATATGATAGGATTTTATTTAGGGCTTTCTAAACGAAACCAGCATCTCTCTCTTTTGCGAAATTAGCAGGAACCTTTAGAATGATTTCGAAAAAGTTTTGTCATTTCTGCGTTTGAATAATGAAATACAAACATCTCACAAGGACAAGAGCAAGGCGTAGATAATTCATATCGTAAGGTATATATCATATGTTACATAATTTAATGAAGCACCAGAATAATCATCAGTTTCACTGTCAACCGAAATCTTCAATAATACAGTGATCAGTTCTTCCTTAGTTACAAAAAATGAGAATCCCTCGTGCTCTTGTCCTACCATTGACATTTATCCTGAACCTTATTGGTGAATATAATAATATAGTAATGTACATACATTTTTGCAAATTTTTTTAATGTTTTCGCAAATAACAATTTTTCTGCCGGAGCTAGGATTCACTCCTAATTTAAATCTAGAAAAATAATTAATCCATTACAATCATTCGAAATGGTTAAATTCTTTTTTAAATTTCTTCACCTAAAAAAACTCTTCAAAATCTTTGTGGATTCTTAAAAATTTATTTTCATTTAAACTCTTAAATCCCTGGAAATATGTCAAATTTTGTGAAATATTGCAAAATCTATTCAATGTTAGTACTTTCCAAATTCAACTTGTTTACCAGTTTCAAATAATAATTTAATACTAAAAAGTTTAATATTGTATTTTCCTCAATAAAAAAAAATAAAACCTGGAATATCTGAAATTGATACCTCTGTATTTGAATTATTTCTTCAATTTTAAATGGTTGTAATTTTTAAATTTTAGCCTTTCATGTTGAATGCTAAATTTTTAATTTTTTCGTTCGTAAGATGCACTTTCGTAAATAGAAAAAAAATGGTTAAATTTTCCAGGGGATCATCAATTCACAAATTGTGAATTTTGAAAAGATTTATATTTTATTCTTCAACATTCCGTACTATAAATTCTTTCATTGTTAAAACTTCCCATCAAAAATCGCTGTCTATTTCAAACGATTTTTTTTTTAATTAATTCAATTATAAAGGTTTGTAATTATATATTTTTTTAATGTGTACAGGAAAAATTACGGTGAACTTACTTTTCGATTTTAAAAAAAATTGTGCAATAAATTTTGATGTTAACCTATAATTTTTTCGTGCAATAAAAAGTTAGAATACTATTATATAATTTCATAAGCTTTGGCTTTAAAACATTAAATTATATTTTCGACTTCAAATTGCCTAATTCTAATCGTTTCGAATTGAAAATGATGTGTATTTAAAATCTTTTATTTTCAATTATTTTATTCTTTGTGAATAGCAAATAATCTACTTTTCATACAATTTCAAGTCCTTTCTCATAAAGTTGTCCAACTTTTAAAATTATGGCGTGATATTTTTTAAGTTTGAGAGCTTTTGATTTTAAGATTTTCAATTTAAATCATTTTCAATTTTAAATTACTTAATTTTAAACGATTTTATTAAGAAATAATACAGGTTTTATTCGTTTTGATTGCTTTAAAGTTTTGTCTATTTTATTAATTTTAAATAATCTAAAATTGTTTAATTTTGAAGGTGTTTCATTAAAAATCCTACTATATTTTTTTAGCCTTTTAATTCGCAATAATTCTTTATTTCCCTAAAAAACTTTTAAACGAGTTGTGTATGTAAGAAATAAAATTAAGTACATATTGTATGCTATCAAAAGCAGCAAAAAAGGACGTGTGTTGCTATTTTTTTAGGCTCAGTTTAAATGTTTTTGACGTCATCACGAATTTAGTCTGAAATTATTCCAGGGATACTTACTTGGCTTATGTAGCTCTCGGATTATGAAATAATTTTTCACATTCATAAAAATTTTAAAGAATATTAAAAAATTCCACCATCAAAAGTTCACCTCTGAAAATATAAAATGCTAAAAAATTACTATTTATCTAATAAATTACTTTTTTTCGGAAATCAGATGTTTTTTGTATTTTTCTTCACTTGTGAAGCTCTGAGTAAAAAAGATGTTACTTTCACGCTATGACGTTCATGAACGTAAATTAATACGACGCGAAAAATATAAAAGACTTATTTACCACTATCCATTTCTGAATTATATTTTATATAATTTTTACTATTTCTTTTTAGTTATTGTAAACTTCAGGGTGGCTACATGACAGGAAAGTTAGGGGAATGTCTGGGAAATAAAGTAGCCGTAAGGAAAAATACAAATTCATATATTTTAATCATATTTTGCAAGCACTTCCTGATATCAATATAAATATTTTTCTATTTAACATTCTTCAAAAATAAAACAAATTTATTAATTAAAATTTTTTGATTTTGCTGGTCTTTTCCGCCAAACGTATGAAGTGAAGTGGTTGGCCTTTATTGTGTTATTACTGTCGCAAATGAACAATTAAATGATTTTCTTTTTGAACAAATCGTGCCTTATTAGATTTCAGGTAAGTTGAAAGTTTGGAGGTTTCTTTTTTACATTTTGTCGCTTTGTGAAACTTGGTATTGTTTATGTCAGCAAAGCGAGAACTTTAATAGGCGATAAAGTTAAGAACTCCTTTACTAGAGCTTCGATAAAAATCCTAGTTGACATGAACATAATTTAACATTATTTTACAATAAATTATGCAAATATGCTCATATTTGGTACGTAGGCTTGAAAAAATTTCAACAGTTTTTTTTTGTCCACCAAGGGGGGTACCCTCAGAATTGGACATGCCCTCTGATGAGGTTAACTGGTGGGCTTGTTAAACATGAATAATTATTGTCCTATTTTATTATGTATATTCACCAGGCATTTTTTTTTAAATGCTAAAAAAATGCATTTCACTAATATAAATTTTTCCCAGACAACGTTGACGTAAATTTTAATTATACTTTTTCTAAAAAGAAAATATTCTTTATCCAAATTCCTGATTTGTAAGTATCATAATTTTATTGATATTTGTAAGATTAAAGTAAGCAGTCTTGAGCCAAATCAAATGAGAAAATTTAATCATTCCACATTATAAATCCCCAAGTAATAACTTGAGCTCTATACATTTGTTGCTTCCAATTGGAAATGCTACTTCTTAGAGATGTCGTTTAGACAAACATATTTTTAGGAGGCTTGGTTGCAGAAAACAATTTTTAAGAATATCATGGCCAGTGGCATAGCTAGAAAATTTTCCGCCAAGGGCCAAATAAAATTTGCCGCCTCCTTCCTTTTTTGCGAAATGTGATTTCAATTATCAACTCCTGGTTCAAATTTCACAAATTATAAAGATGTAGCAAATTTTTATTCTAATTTCCAATCATGTGCTCTGAAATGCTTGTACTCGATTAGAACTCCGCGCGTATTTTTAATCACGGTAGCTTGATCGATATGGTATAGATAGTAGTTTACCTTTAGTGATGTTGAGTTGGTACACTTGTTTACAAATAAGTTAACAAAAATAATTCGCTTTATTATTATTTAGGATTTTTAATTTCGTTGTATTGTGCTTAAAAATCAAGACATCAGAAATAGTGAAGTTATATTAGTACGCATGTGAGTGTTAATTATTTTAATTAATTCAAGAAAGGTTTAAAAAAGGTTTGTTTGAAAGAAGTTTTTAAGGTTATACGCTTTCTTCAAATAAACAAAATATATAAGGTTTTGATTTATTTGAATGCAATTATATTTTTTATGTTTAAAATGTGCAGTAAAAATTGTGACGAGTCACATATTTTTTTAATTCCCAACATTCGTTTTTTTCCAGATAAACCTAAGCTTAATTCTACTTTCATAAAACGAAATAAAACATAACAAACCTAGGTGTGCAAAATTTCAAAAAATTAAAAAGAAAAATAACATAGTGAAACTATATCTAAAAATTTGATTAAAGCAGTTACTCGAGGCGGGAAAGTTGCAGAAAATTGCGGCATTCCAGATAAACTCCCGACTTCAGAAGACGAATCTGATATTGATAACACAGAGAACATAGTCCAACTTTGTGACAAAAACAAAAATCCGAATAAGCATTTATAACACATGATTGAAACCAGTTATAATAATAATATTTCTCCGCCCAACACCGAAGAAAACGAAAAAGTCAGAATATCAGTGTCGCAAATTGTATTTCTTTTCACGATACAGGAGTTTGACCAAATGAAATCACCAAATCTTTTCGTGATTTGATGGAGAAACAAGGTTCAAGCGAACTTCGAAATGTCAATGCAGATTTCCCACGTAATGATACTGGACGATGATTTTTTTCCAAACAAAAATTCTTTATTTTGTTTTTGTTTACCTTGTTTTCGAAAAAAAACTTCCGGAGTAGTTTCAACGACAATTCGTGTTTTTCGTCACGGCGCAAATAAATTTCTCGTGTCCAAGGTCATGAACTTAATCCTGCTTATAGCTCAGCTTTTATGAAATAGAAAGAATTGAAACGAAATTTAAATCAAGGCAGACGTTTTGAGAAGCAATATTCTTGAAAGAATTGTAGCAACAATACAAGCGCTGGCTCAACAGAATTTGTCCCTGAGAGGTCATCGCGAATCCATAGATGATATTTGAAATCCTCAAAATTTTCTCGCACTATTGAAATATTTGGCTAAATTCGACCCCGTCATCAAATCTCATTTCGAATTCATCTGTTCTAAGTCAGGATGCTTTTTATACCTCTCTCCTGATATTCATAACGAAATTATTTTTATGTTGGGGAACAGAGTGCACAGGTTTCTTCTTGCTAAGTGTAAGGAAGAAAAATATTTCACAATGATGTTCGATTCAACTCCGGATGTGGCTCACGAAGAACAGATATCGCAAATCATCCGATTTGCAGAAAATGATGAAAATTCAGTCAATATCAAAGAAGTTTTTATTGATTTTTTGCCTTTAAAAGTAAAAACAGCAGAATGATTTACTGAAGATATAAAAATAAACTGGAAGAAGATAAGTTGAGGCTTTCAAATTGCAGAGGGCAATCATATGACAATGCAGCAACTATGGCTGGTATTGATGCAGGGATTCAGCAGAGAATTAAAGACTTAAATAAGCAAGCTGTATTTGCTTTTTGGGAAAATCATTCACTTGACTTAGCGTGATATTATGCCGCTCACGTTATTGTCCAAACAATCACATTTTTTGGAACTATACAACGTTTGTTCACTTTTTTTTCTTTGTTAACTCATAGATAAACGTTCTTTACACATTTGTAAAGGTAACCGTTAAAAGACATCGGAAGACTCAATGGATTTCAGAAGCTGAAGCTGTAAAATCAGTATCAACACAATTTAAAGAAGTTATTTCAGCATTGCAAAAATTAAGAGACACGAACAGTGAGAATATTGACACAAGACAAGATGCAGCACTGGTTACTAACGCTGTCGAAACTTGCAATTTTGTTACTATTCTGTTTTTCTAAATTGAAATTCTCGTATCTTTCGATAAAGTTTAAAACCGATTGCAGGAAAAAGGAATTAGATTCACTTCTGTATTTGTAAATTTGCAAACATTGATTGACAAACTTGATGATTGGGGAATTGATTTATGCGAACGTGTCATTTTTGAAGCTAAAGAAAAATTTTACGAATAGGGCGTCAGTACTATCAAGAAAATTCGAAAAAGCGAACTATTCCAGGAGAAAAGTGTGATGATGTTAGACTGAATAAAGAAGAAGAAATGCGACGCTCTTTGATCGAAATTTTAGATAAACTTTAAAGAAAATATCTACACTAAAAAGAGCACAGAGAAATGGACAACAATTTAAATTAGTACCTTGACAACTTTTGTTGTATATTTTTTTAATAAGACTGGAAGTCTACAAGACTCTAGCGATAGCGTTAAAGATACCACTGACTTTACCTGTCTCTGTTGCATCCTGTGAAAGATGATTCAGCAAATAAAAATAATAAGTTCTTACCTGAGATCAACCATAGGACAACATAGGCTTCGAATCTTCGATTCATCAAATAGATAGTGAAACTGCTGCAACTTTAGATTATGAGGATATCATAAACGAATTTGCAGTAATCACAACAAGAAAAGTCAACTTTTGAGGTCCATTTATGTATTGTAATACAATACATATCGCTTTGTTAAACTAAAATATCTAGAATTTCAACACAACTCAATTTTTAGAACGAAATAATAATTTGAAAATGTCATTTCAATGTAAAACTAGTACATATTTTCAATAATATAATTTTCAAAAATTGATATCATTTTCAACAAGTGGCAACGCCCCCTTCCCCTTAGCTACGTTACTAATCATCGGAAGCATCGCAACATGTCAAAAAGGGCGCAGATGAGCCACGTAACAGAAAAAGAGCATATAAAGAAGATCTCCGAAAGAAACTCATCTTTTGGATCTGTTAACATCTGTGAAGACAAAACCCTCTGAAACGCCAGTGAGTTTTAATTCATAATATCAAAACTCTATTTGCTTTGACACGAAGATCAGCAAATAACTTGAATATTCTTGCATTATATTGGAGAAGAGAATTCAGCTGTGTTTTCAAATGAACCTGATCCTGTTACTACAGATAAAGCTTTTACCACGGCGAACAATGGTTGTGAAGATGCAGCCGAGGTATTATCTGTTCATCGTGCTCCTTTTCTAGAGCTACATGGCTTGCAACAGTATCTGACTCAAAAAGACGTATCTAAGGTAGAGCTATAGTTGTAACAGCTTTAAGTTGAACATGACATATATTCAATAAGTCCCAAGATCGCTTATGAAATTTTTCTTAAAACATTTGCCCGCAGTGCTATTGATTAGCAAATGGGAATAGGTGAATCTAAAATTTCTTACAATACAATATATGATTTGGCGCTATATTTCATTATTTGGTAGTGAAAGACGTTAATGACACTGATGGATTCATTTCGTTTTTTGATAAAAGCCTAAATAAGTTTTTACAACAGCAACACATAGACATTTGCATAAGATATTGGGACAAAGTGGAAGACTAAGTTACTTGCATATAATTCACATCGACACTGCGGATGATTTCTTAAGAGCTTACCTTAGTCTGCTAAGTCTCTAATTTTACGAGATATATTTCAGGTCTCCAAGAATGGGTTAAACTTGAAGTTGAAAATGATCAAGGACTTTCAGACATATATAAAGATCACGGGAGATCAAGAGGATTTTGTGTTATTGTCTATAAGAACTTTTGGTTTGCATGTAGAAACAATGCATTAGAAACGGGAGGAAGTGATTCGACTACAGAATGGTATGCTATATCTTATCTGTGGGCTTTGTATAACCTATTTAAAAATGTTCCTTTTTGTAAATGTGATCTCATCAGGTACTCAGGATCTGATATATAGCTCTATAAATTTTGTTACGTTCGTTGATAAAGCAATTCATCTGTTGCTAAAAAGAAAAAGAGTTGCTTTGACACTTAAACAGGTTTAAAACAGACACTGAGAGTGATCTTAGTCATACAAGGATTAGGAGTTATAGCGACGCACCTATTGCTTCATTATTGTATACGAAACTAAAATCTATGATAATGATTTTCTTAAGCCTGATTGTAAAGGGAAGAAATTATGACTAAAAAACGTCTGTGTTCCACCTTGAACTTTTCAGTGAATTTGAGAATTCACTTTTTAAACCTGAAATTTTTTTTAGAAAGTTTTCACACTTAGTCAAGACAATGCATATGCAGAGCAAGGATTTTTTATTAATAAAATAATCATTGTAGAAAAAAAAATAAATCTCTGATTGACCAGGGACAGGTTTATGATAGTCTTTACGACTTAGTTGGTTTACCTGGAATGGAGGAGATACCAAAATCAATGATCCTGAAAGAAGAAGAAATTAAAGAAATTAAAATAAAAAAAGATTAAAAAAGATTAAAAAAGAATAAATATTAAAAAAGAAATTAAAAGACTAAGGAAAAAAATATTTTACTTCATTATCATAAAGGAATAGCAAACATCGATTAACAGCTACAGGCATTGGGTGGTTTTCTTGTCATCTAATAGCATTTCATTAGGCTGATTTTTGCTTTTTATTGTTTCTAATTTTCTGTGTTTCTCATAATATATTTTACTTTTTAACTTGGCACATTAATAAAATCTTGTTCGATTTTGTAATATTTTTTTGTCGAATAAATTTGTCTAAATTTCAAGGAAATGTCAAAGAAATGACAAAATTTTAATCTTATAGCTACCTTGTACTTACAAAAAACTAATTTTTAATTTTTTTGGGCCGACTCATTTCACTGATATATGCGTCTTGAATGTTGAGAATGTTTAAGCGAATGTAAACGGTTTTGTAGGAGATAGTATTTTTTTCAGTTTCAAACTATCACAAGATTTATGCTTTTCAATTCTAGTTTTAGTACGAATGATTTCCAAATTTAAACAAATTTTTTGTTATTGGCCTTCTGCTTTGCCTCATGACTATTAGTCAAATTTAATTTTCTATTTCTTGTTGCAGATTTAAGTTTACTGTCTGACACTTTGCCTAATAGTAAACACATCCCTGATGTTCCTCATGCTAGAACATCTGAAACTAATTCTATTCCTGCGAGGACTAGGATTAGGACTCGTACAGCTTGGCAACCTACTCGTGGGAGGTTGATGGTTCCACCTACCAGGCTTCCTTCTACTTACAAACGTGGATATGGGCTAGAAGACCTTGAAATTATTCGGCTTATTCCTAAAACGAATCGGCATCGGATATTCGAATTTCGAAGGTACTCTTTTCCGAACAACACCCCGATGAAATTAAAAGTTGCACATAATACCTTTGAGCCTGTGCCAAGCCAAGAACAAATTGTTTTATCAACGCCCAATGGTGAAGTTTTTGCAATATTGGAGACAACTTATACACTTGCTGGAATGTATATCTACGATAATACAGATAATAGGCGGGCAAAAATAAACATCAAAAGCGGAAATTTTACATCAATGACTTCTAAAGAAATCTCTGAATGTCCTGTAGGTTCTAGTCGCCCAATCTCAAAAATGTTTAGAATCAAACGATTAGGCCGTGTGAGTTAGGCATTAGATCTGACTTCCAATACCATTTGATTACTTTGCATACTGTCAAAACAAAGCTTACATAGAAAATTTCATTCTTATTTGAGACAGCATCACGCTTTATTACAAGTATTTTCTGTTTTTTTTTTAATTTATAAAAATTATTTTGTGTTAAATTAAAATATGGTTAATAATAAACTTCAGGAAAATGTTTAGATTGTTAATGCAAAGCAATGATTTTCATTTGACTATAATTTCGCACATCTTCAGACAATTGCCCGCATTCATTCTCAACGTGATTTTTTGCCATAGTTCCTTAACAACTATGTTTTTCAGTTTAGCCAGTCTATTTTGAAAACAAAGCTGCCGCTTTTCATTTCATCAAAAAAATTTTCTTTGAATTAAATAATTTTTTTTTTACCATAAGATCTTGTGACCTTGTCTGTCATGTCAGTGTGACAGTTCATTAGTATATGTCGGTTTACTGTCTTATAAAGCTGTCTTCAAAATGAAGTTGCTTTAATGACATGAATTTGATAAATCACTAACTTTCAAGTTAATAAGTTTGTCCCTCCGATTAACAATAATCAATTTTAAAAAGCACGATGAGAAATTTAAAAGCAGTTTCTTTTTAATAAGTAAGATTTAAGATTCTAATTCAGGACAATTTCAATTTTTTCTTTTTAATCAAAGTTTTAATCTTCTGGTGCCTCACGCCAACAGGTCATCGGAAACACATACCTAGTTAATTGCTTAAACTGAAATTAAGCCTATTTATTGGAAAGTTACTAAAATGTCAGCATTACATTGCCAATCCCAAAAAACGACTTTTTTATTTATTTGTTTATAACACGATGAATATTTTTTTTGAAATTATTCTTACCGACTGAAAATTATTCCTATATAATTGAAACATTGTTAAAAGATCTTCTTCAATCCATCTGAATGTTTTAAAATAAATGGCACTTGAAAAAAGTTAGCAAAAATTTTTACTTTGTTGGTAAATAGTGAATTTAAAAAAAATCTAATTCCAGTATTCTTTTTGAAATTTAAGAAGCTTTTATTCAAAGCATAAACGTTTAAATTATATTAAGCAGGCTAAAAATTTATTTGTTAACGGGTACTTTTTTGCCTCACTGTGTGTCTGTTAAAACTCTATGATAACTGAAAATGTAATAAAATGTCGTAGTACAATTTAAAAATTAAAGAAATTTAATCAAGAAATTAATTTTTTTATGCAGTTAAACGTTATCTTAAGAAATAATAAACAAAAAGTTTTACTAAAAAAGTTTCTACAGATAATAAATAATTTACAACAACAAAAAATGATTGAGAAATTTCGAAAAATGAAAAATCTTAAAAAAAACTTCTAACACCCGTATCTTGCTAACTGTAAAAAAAAACTTTTTTCAAACAAAATCAGGCTGCGAAAAATAGTAATTAAAAATTATTAATTTTGAAATTTTTTATTTCTTATTTCTTATAATACTCTCAACCCTGTATACTCGTAGTTGGCCCATATCTATTTGGATTCCGAAAATTGACGCTGCACTGCGAATTAGGCTAGAAGAACCGTGGGTCAAGAAGAGACGGTGGTAAGTTGTAAGTGAAGCGTGGAAAAAAAGGTGTCAATAAAGTGCTGTACTGCGTCATGACGTTGTGTCGCAGTTCACTTAAAAGCGACAAGGGCACACACCTTTGCATAGCGAATAAGCACGATAGCGACCTCACGTTAACCAGCAGTGATGCTTCGAAGCTAATTGAAGCCGATAGGACTGATCGGTTTATTCTGTACCACGATCAAGCAAACTAATTTTAAGCGATCATCAAATTACTGATGCTAACCGACCGCAAACTGTTCAGCTTTCCATGTACAGAAAAGCGCGGGTCTATTTTAAATGATAAAAAATGCACTTGCAATATTACATTATTAATTAATTATTTTTAAAAATTGGGTATTTCTTAAATTAGATTAATTTTGTTACAGTAAAAAACATAAAAAAATTAATCTTTGTTATTATTGATATCATTAATTGAATTCTGAAAGACCAGCGCTTTTTGGAACATGCAGATACGTGAAACCTTGTGTATCTATATGCCAAACCTATCTTTCTTCTACAATGTTTAATAATTTCAAAATTTCAAGTGCCGGCAAGTTTTTTGTAAGATGCTCAATGGTTAGCAAACTTTTAAAGTACTTGAGCAGAAAACAAATTTATTTTAGAGTGTAACAGCAAACTTTGTTGCTCATCATACGCCTCTGACTAGCACTTATTTTTTGAGCGCGATCTCATTAAAAACAAATATTTTTTAATGATGTTTGTTTTATTTTATCCTATAGGTAAAAGATAACAATGTAGGCTGAGCTCAAAAGAATTCCTTCATAAGCTTATCAACAAAGAAATTATTATTGTTAGAGAAATTTGTATTTTCATGTGAAAAAAGCGACTTCGCGAACACTTTCCCTGCATCCTTTTAAATATGCATGTTACTGTTTGAGATCTTGAGGCTATCCCTCTCCCAATGCCTTCCTCAGTGGTTTTAGTGTCTGCTGAATTTCTGCATTCGCTTTTTCCCCTCAAAACTAAATTTTATTTTGTAGCACAATTTATTTGTAGGAAACGTATTTTCTTAGATATTACAATGTCTGAAGATAAAAAAACATTCAGTATAAATCAAGCACAAATTTTTTTCGTTTCAGAGCTTACAATATACATTTAGAATAATGTTAAAAACATGTGTTTGTTTCTCAGACAGATTAGTAAATTGCAAATATCTCACAAGGACAAGCGTGAGGCTAAGATACATATACTGATAAGAAGTAAAGTATTTGTCGTATACAGTGATAATGTTCCAGAATAATACTGAGTTTCAGTGCTAACCGTATTCTTCATGAATACAGTAATTAATTTTTTCTTAGTCAAAAAATGAGGTTCCTTTTTATTCTGGCCTTGTCATTAGCAGTTTTCTTTAATTTAATAGGTGAATATAATAATATAGGAAACTATCTATATTTTTCGAAACTTTTTTAGGATTTTTGCAACTGTGTTTTTTTTTAAACCCTGTACACTTCTTTGAAATTTATGATTTTAACTAATCTAAAATCGATAAAAATATTTGAAATTCCGTGAAATAATTTCAAATATAGTGAAAGCCGTAACTGCCACATTTTAATCCTTTTGAGTTGCAAATTAGGTTGGTGTGCTTAAATGTTGTTTAGTTAAAATTAATCATTTTTTAGGGCTTATGAATAGAAATGATAATAACTTCAATTTCATTAAATCCTGAATAATATACTTTAAAAAATTCTAAAGTGCAAGACCTCCTTTTTTAAGGGTCTTTAATTGTTTAATATCCAAAATTTTAACGTAAGAGCATAACGTTTTGAGATTATTTAACTTAAAAACGAATTGTAAAATTTTTACTACCTTAAAATAGAAATTTTACATGTTCCATTTGTATTTTGTAAAATTTTAAAATCTTCAAAATTTCGATCTGATATTTTTACAATTTAACAGGTTCTAAGACACAAATTTTTATTTTCAATTATATAATTTCAAACACTTTTATTTAGAAATAATGTAGGGTAAATTCCTGTTTATTTAAAAATAACGAATCATGTTGCTTTTTTTTTCAAACACTGTTTGAATTTGTCTGACATCACAAATTGAATCTGTATTTATTTCGGGGAAACCGAAATGTGATATAAAAAAAACGATTGCGATCTAATAGCCATGATTCTTAATGATAACAATTTGTACGTATTTGAATGAATTGAAAAATAAAAAAAATATATTCTCCTGAATCTGTGAATCTTTTCTCTTAAAGAAGAGAAAAACGCAGGTTTAATTAAGAAGAGAAAGAAACCGAAAACTGCACTGAATTATCAGTATTTTTTCTTCGCATGTATTTTTGGTAATTGTGTATATTCTTGTAATCGTAAAAAATTCTAATAAATGCCATTCTTATAAGTCCATCTCTGAAAATGTAAAAATGGCCATGAATTATTTTTTTAACCAATAAGTGACCGTTATTAATGAATTTGCATTAATGAATGTATGATTCGATATTATTCATTTGCAAATTTGACTTATTTTTATTTTTGGAATTTTTTTAAAGTTATAAAGTATTATCAAAAAATGCAATTCCAACTTTTGTGTCGGAAAACCATCGAAAATCCGCTTTCTGTCTAGCTTTATATCTTTTACTTAAATTTAATCCTCTGTTTCTTGTTTCAGAGTTAAGTTTGGAGTCTTCACCTAACCGAAAACTAATTGACCTAAATCATTCTCCTAAAAGGTCTCCTTCTCCCGCGAGATCCAGGTCCAGGTCACCCCCGCTCTGGCTTCCTACTCGTGGCAGGTTGATGGTTCCGCCTACTAGGCTTCCTTCTACTTACAAACGTGGATATGGACTGGAAGACCTTGAAATTATTCGGCTTACTTCTAAAAAAAATCTACAACGAATATTTGAATTGCGAAGATACACTTTTTCGGCCAATACATCAATGCTATTGAGAGTAGCATATAATACTTATGAGCCTGTGCCAACCCAAGAACAAATTGTTTTGTCAACATCCAATGGTGATGTCTTTGCAATATTGGAGACTGCTCATACTCTTGCTGGAATATATGTCCGTGATTCTGGAAATAAAAAACGCGCAAAAATTAATATGGAAAGCGGAAAATTCACCCTGATGACAACAAGAGAAATTAGTGAAACTCCAGTAGGTTTCACCCGCCCAATCTCAAGATGTTTTCGAATAAAACGGTTAGGCCGTAATAGTTAAGTGCATGAGCAAGCTTCTGATTTTCATTCCCATACAAGAATATTTCAGGGCAAAAATTATCATTTGTTTGTCATGATTTGTCTGTATTAATTTCACTATAAGAAAAATGGCTAACAGTAGATAGGAAATAATACAATGGCATTTAACTGCATAATTTAGTAACAATTAGGAAAGATGATCTGACTCTTTCTTAACCTGCTTTTACACGTGATATTGTTATGTAAATAGACAGTTCATTAGTCTACTTCTTTAACTTTTAGCGTTTTGTTTATCCAGCAAATTTTGGTCAACAAAAGATTAGTAAGTTTTCTGGAAAATTTTAGCCTGATAGAATTAATATTTGAGTAATTATTAATGGCTCAAGTCACCAGCGGCTGGGCAAATCGCGCGCCAGATCCGATTCTTAACGCAGTTCACTGTCACCAAAAATAAAAACTAATCAAGTAGTCAAGTAATATCAAAGTATAATAAATAAATCAAATAATAAATGAAATTCCATTATGTAAAATAATGTATTTATTTAATATTGTGTACAATAATAAAAAATATATTAACGTCTTCACTATAAATAGTAGGCTTTCTAAACTTATGGTAACTATTGAGATTCTTGTTTGAAACACTAAAGACGTTTACAGCAGAGGTCAACAGGGTCAAAAACTTTTGCATTCTAGACTTTATTTAAACCAGATATATATTCTTTATCCTAAAAATAGCAAAGCAATTTCAATAGATTACACAGGCCAGCAAAAAAGGGGGTTTTGCGAAAGATCAAAGTATGGTACCTATATGTATTTTAGGCGCTGAACACGAATCTTACACCAGTTTTTCCCTAGTACGTCAGTATTTTTCCCTAGACGCGGAAAATTCCCTAGTAATTTAACTTTTATTGTATAAATTACCGTTATTATTAAAATTATCTGGAAAAAGATAAGGCATGATATTTTTATTATTTTGGCGCGCAGAACACGAATCTAACATTAGTTTTTCCGTAGAACGTCAGGATTTTCTCCTAGACGTGAAAAATTTCTTATACAATCAGCTTAGTCAGGTATGAAATAACCCTTGTTATTCAAATCGTCTAGAAAAAGATCAGGCATGATGTTTTACATATTTTAGTGCGCAGAATACGAATGTGAGACAAGTTTTCTGCCATCAAATCGGAGCTTTTCCCTAGACGCAGAAAATTCTATGAAAAGACATCTTTGTCGGGTATGAAAACCCTTGTAATTGAAATCGTCTGAAAACAGATCCGAGCATTATACGTTTATATTTTTGTGTTTAGACTACGAATTTTGCATTAGTTTTTGTCAAGCTCATCAGAGTTTTTCTCTAGACGCGGATATTTCCCTAGAGAATCACCTTCCTCTTATACGAAATTGCACTTGGTATTTAAATCATCTGTCAACAGGTAAGGGCATAATGTATTTATGTATTCTGGTGCGCTGAGTATGAATCTAAAAATAGTGTAAGAGGTCTGAGTATAGTATCTTTTTATGTTTCAGACGCTAAATACGAATTTAGGCTTAGATTTATTCTTACTCTCCAAAGTTTTCCTTTAGATCCAAAAAATTTTCATGAGCCTGGAAAAATTTAAAGCCAAAAAAAAGGAACAGATTTTCTGATCGCGTTATGAGAATATCTGACTTTTCTTAAAATTCATACAAAAAACCTGTTTC
>JAUELO010000241.1:163661-174023 GCA_032357855.1 Amphibolips quercusostensackenii | reverse complement strand
TTCCCCGTGTCCCTTTCCCTTTTCCCCTTCCCTTCCCCTTCCCCCTTTCCATTTTTTCTTATACCTTTTCCCTCCCCCTTTTAATTTCCCCTGTCTTATCTACTTTTCCTATTTTTACTTTACCCTTTCCCTTTACCCCTTTTCCATTTTGTCCTATCCTCTTTCTTTCTTCCCCTTCCTCTTCCCCTTTCCCTTTTACCTTCCTATGTTATTGAACCCCTTTCCCCTTCTCCTTCTAATTTCCCCTTTCCCATTTCTAATTTCCTTTTTCTATTTCCTATTTTCCCTGCCCCCTTTTTCCTTTTGTTCTTTCAGCTTTGTCTTACCCCTTTCCCCTTTCCCCTCTCCTCTTTTTTTAACATTTCCCCTTTACCCTTTCCTCTTTCCCCTTTCATCTTTCTTATTTCCCTTTTTCCTTTCCAATTTCCCCTTTTCCACTTTAAACCTTTGCACATTCTCATGTCGATAATAAGGTATTCATTTTATGTGAAAATTGATATTCGCCTCGAGATTCGCGGAATTCATCAAATCTTCCCTTTCCTTTTTTCACTTCCACCTTTTCCCTTTTCCATTTCTCTTTCTCCTTTCTCTTTCACTTTTCCCTCCCCCCTCCCCCCTTCCCCTTTCCCCCTTCCCCTTTTCTCTTCCCAGTTTCTCTTATACCTTTCCCCTTCTACTTTACATTTTCCCCTTTTTCATCTCCCTTTCCTATTTCTCATTTCCCCTCTCCCCTTTTTCGTTGTGTTTTTTTCTCTTTTCTCTTTCTACCTTCCCCTTTGCCGCTTCCCTTTCCCTTTCCCTTTCCCTCTTTACTCTTCATCTTTCTTCTTTCCCCTTTCCTCTTTATCCTTTTCCCTTTCCAGTTACCTTTTTTCCCCTTCATACCTTTGTACATTCTTATCTCGATGATAAGGTATTGATTTGATGTGAAAGTTGAGATTCACCTCGAGATTCGCGGAATTCATCAAATCTCCTTTTTCCCATTTTCACTTTTCCCTTTTATATTTCTTTTTCACTTTCTCTTTTCCCTTTCTGTTTCCTGTTTTCCTATTCCCCTTTCATTTCCCCTCTAATTTTCCTCCTTCTTATCTGTCTTTCTGATTCCCCTTTCCCCTCTCCCTTCCCTTTTTCCTATTCACTTCCCATTTTCTCGTACCCCTTTCCCCTCCTAATTCTTATTTCCCTTTCTCCTTTCTAACTTCCTTTTCCTGTTTCCCCTTTCCCTTTCCCCCTTTCCCCTTTCCCCTTTTGTTCTTTCCTCTTTCCTCTTCCCCTTTTCTCTTTCCCATTTCCCCTTTCCTCTTTATTCCTTGACCTTTCCTCTTTACCTCTTCCTCTTTACCGTTTCCTCTTTAGTCTTTTCTCTTTACCCTAACCTCTTTCCTCTTTTCCCTTTTTAATTTCCTCTTTTTCCATAATTAGAAAAAATTATACGTTGTTTCAATTATATAATTTAATTTTCTACTAAAAACATGAATAACGGGTTAATTTTTTACTGAAAAATACGATTTCTCAACCAAAAAGTTAAATTTTCAACTAAAAAAGATAGATTTTTATCGAAAAGTAAAGTAGTTAAATTTTTATTCAGAAAAATAAATTTTCAAATTAAAGACAAAAGATTTTTCAACAAAATAGGTAAATTTTTTACCAATTACATGAATCTTGAACTAAACAAGATAATTTTCCAACCAAAAATTAAATAGCTTTATTTTCATTCAAGCAAATAAATTTGCAAACAAATTTAACAAAATGATTGGATTTTTAACCAAAGGATGGAATTTTCAACAAAAAAAGAAAGAATAATTAAATTGTCAATAAAAAAATTAATTTTCAACCAAATGAATGAGTTTTGAATAAAATAATTGTATTTTTTTTTAAATAAAAGAATTTTTGATTAAAAATAGAATAGTATGATTTTAGTAAAAAAAATTAATTCTCGCCAAAACTAATAAATTTTTTAAGAATTAAGGGAGTTTTAGACACAGAATATTAATTTTCTACCCAAAAAAACTAATGATTTTCCATCGAAAAAGTTAAGTTTTCAACCAAAGGAAAAAATTCTAAGCCAAAAATAAAATATGGGAATTTTTAGTTAAAAAAATTATTTTTAACAAAATAGTTAAATTTTTAAACAAATGAAAGAATTTTTTCACACAAAATAGAAAAGTGAAATTTTTTGCAAAAACGTTAATTTTTAACCAAGTGTAATAAATTTGCAAAGGAATTATTGAATTTTCAACCTGAAGGAATAATTTTGTACAAAAAAAAAAAGTTTAGCAACATAAATGAATTTTAAACAAAAAAATTTAAATTTGTAATAAAAACTTAATAGTTAGATTACAGTAAAAACATTCAATTTCAGCTAAATAAATTAAATTTTCAATGAAATAGTGGAATTTACAACACAAAAAATTAATCTTCTTCAAAAAATACAAATTTTAAACAAATCCGTGTATTTTTAAATAGACAACATAATTTTTTCACAAAAACTAAAAAAGTTCAATTTTTCGTAAAAAATTAATTCATAACCAAAAAGAGAACGAATTTTTAAGAAAATAGTTACATTTTAAAGCAAAGAGATAAATGATCAATCAAGAAAATTTTACAGAAAAAGGCGATTTTTCAAGAATATTAATTATAAACGAAGTAGTTGAATTTTTAACAAGAAAATATAAATTTTTAATCGAACAGTTGAATTTTCAACTAAAAAGGTACATTTGGCACGGACAATTCCATAGTTTGATTGTCAACTAAAAAAATTAATTTTCAACTAAAAAAGAACGAACTTTTGAAAAAATATTTAAATTATCAACCAGAAGGATGAATGTTTTTTTTTAAAGTTGAATCTTTTACTGAAATATTGAAATTTTCAATTAAGAAATACGTTTTGAGTTAAAGAACAATTTTTCAACTAAATAGTAAAATTTTCAACCAAAGAGGTTAATGATCAAAGAAAAGGTAAATGATCAAAAAAAGGTAAATGACCAGCTAAGAAGATTCTACTGAAAAATACAATTTTTTAACAAAATACAATGAATTTTTAACAAATAATTTAAATTTTTAGCAAAAAAATATAAATTTTTACCCAAAAAGTTCACAAATTTATTTTCAACTAACAAAATAACAAATTTAAAAAAAAATTGAATTACCAACCAAAGATATGAATTTTTTAATTAAAATGTTTAATCTTCAACTGATATATTTAAATTTTTAATTAAGAAATACATTTTTAATTAAAGAACAATTTTTCAACTAAATAGTCAAATTTTCAACCAAAAAGGTGAATAATCAAAAAAAGGTAAATGATCAGCTAAGAAGATTCTACTAAAAAATACGATTTTTTAAAAAAATGCAGTAAATTTTTAACAAATAATCAAAACTATTAGCAAAAAAATAATACATTTTTATCAACAAAGATGAATTTTTAACTAAAAAGGATACATTTGTCGCGGAAAATTGAACAGTTTAATTTTTAGTTCAAACATTAATTTTCAACTAAAAAAGAACGAATTTCCAAGAAAATATTTAAATTATTAACCAAAAGGAATTGTCAACAAAATACGTATGGATTTTAAACGAAGTCTTTAAATTTTCAGCAAAAAATATAAATTTTGAACCAAATATTTAAATTTTTAACTAAAAAGTATAAATCTTCCGCGATAGATTAAATAGTAGAAGTACTAATTAAAAAATTAGTTTTCAACCAAAAAAAAAACGAATTGTGAAGAAAATGGTTAAATTTTCAATCACAGAGATGAATTTTTTAACTAGAATGATAAATCTTCAATTAAAATATACATTTTAAATCAAAAAACATTTTCTAAAAGAAATATTTAAATTTTCAACCTAAAAGAAAAAATTGTTACTAACATTATGAATCTTTAACTGGAAGGAGACAATTATTTGTTTAAAAATAAATTCTCAGCAAGCAAAAATCAATGATTTTTTGAACAAGATAGTTTAATTTTTAACAAAAAGTGATGACTTCTCAAACAAATGTAATCACTGATATTTCAACCAAAAAGGATTTACATTTTTAATCAAAAACAGTTAAATTTAACCAAAAAAAAAACAAATTTTCAACAAAATATTTGAATCCTCTACCGAAAGGACGAATTTTCAACAAAATACATGCATTTTTTAACAAAGAAAGCTAAACATACTTTAAAACAAAATTATTTAATTTTTACAGTTTTAACAATTTATCTATCAAACTTTAAAAGAAAAAAAGAAAATTATCAAAGTTCTAGCATTTTCAAGAGTTAAAAAAAGGTTAATAAAAATTTTAAGCCAAACAACGCACGATGTAAAACAAGTACGTTAATTTTTGCAAGCACTACAAGATTATTATAACTTTTGAAATTTTTTTGAAAAAATCAAAATATTAGATTTTGATTGCTCAAAAACTAATAAAAAATCAAAAAATTCTATTTCATGGTGAAACTATGCAGGATAAGGAAAAAGATGAATAAATAAAAATTAGGCACCTGAAAAAGGCCTAGAAATTTTATTACTAATAACTGTTTGACTGGACGCACAGTTACTGTTTAACTCGTACAAAAAAAAACATTGAAAATTTTTTTAATTAAATTTTTGGACAAACAACACAAGCTACAAAAAGTATAAATAACCAGTGTTGTTCACCTAAAAAAGAGCTACAATTTTTCCATTAATAATTTTTTTATAAAATGCGTAATTCTTTATTAATCGTAAAAAATGACATTGCAAATGAACAAATTAAATTTTTAGAAAAAAGACCAAAAAGTACAAAAGCATTCTTATAACAAAATTGTTTTTAGAGTAGATCTTAGAATTTGCTCTCAGCTTTTTTTTCTCACGCCACAAGGGATAGGAATGTGTTCTTCAAAGCCTAAGAGGTTTAACGAAAGAGTATTCACAATCACTAGATTTACGATGTCAATGGTTAGACCTTTAATTTTAGAAGTAAAAATTCTATTTTTGGTTGAAAAATTATCTTTTGCACAAATAAATAAGCTGCTTGGTTGAACATTCATCTATTTTGTTTAAAATTCATCTTTAGGTAGAAAATTGATAATTCTGTTTGAAAATGCAGCTATTTTGTTAGAAATTATACTATTTTGTTAAAAAATATTGTTTTTTTCGGTTGAAAATTTATTTTTCGAACTCAAAATTTAACTATACTATTTTCGTTGAAATACACGTGATGAGAAAGTGTTCGTTAAAGACGGAAGAGCTTTAACGAAAGAGAATTCACAATCACTTGATTTTAGTTGTCACTTGTTTGACCTCTGATTTTAAAAGTAAAAATTACATTTTCGGTTGAAAACTTATCTTTTTTGTTGAAAAAATAAGCTTTTTGGTCAAAAATTCATAAATTTGGTTGAAAATTTATGGATTTTTTTGAAAATTTATCGTTTGGTAGAAAATTAATATCCTTGCATGAAAATTCAGCTATGTGGTAGAAAATTTGACTATTTTGTTGAAAAATCTTCTATTTTTGGTTGAAATTTTATTTTTCCAACTGAAAATTTACCTATACTTTTTTTTTATTAAAAATTCCTCCATTTGGTAAAAAATTTCACTATTTTATTGAAAAATCGTCTGTTTTACTTAAAAATTTTTTTTCTAACCGAAAATTTAACTAGTGTATTATTTGTTACAACATATCCTCTGATGGAAAATTGCACTATTTTGTTGAAAAATAGTTTGTGACTATTCTATTTTTTGTTACAAATTGCTTCCTTTGGTTACAAATTCCAATATTTCGTTAAAAAAAAAACGTTAGCTTTGCTTGCTCATTTAATTTTATAACCAGAAATTTAATTATTTTACTTTTGATCAAAAATTTAATTCTTTCATAGAAAATTTATTCTATTTCGTTGATATTAAACGTTTTTACTAATAATATAATTATTTTGTTTTTTAATAAAAAGTTATCTTGTTTTGCTGAAAATTGATCTATTTTGTTTAAAAATTATATTTTTTTTTGTGAAAAATTCATCTTGAGGGTTGAAAATGCAACTGTTTAGTTGAAAATTTATTCTCTTTAAAAGAAAATAAATGCTTTTACTGAAAATTCCACTATTTTATTTTTGTTTAAAAATTGATTTTATTTTGTTTAAAATATATGCATTTTGTAGAAAATCTGTCTTTATGGTAGAAAATTATACCTTTGTGTTGAAAATTAATCTATTTAAATAAAAATTCATTTTATTCAATTGAAAATGATTTTTTTCACAAAAAATTCATCTATTCTTTTTTTTGTTGAAAATTCCTTCTCTTAAGTGAAAATTTATCTTTTTTGTTGAAAATTCGTTTCCTTCTGGTTATAAATTTATTTTTCTAACTAAAAATTAAACTTTTTTATATTTGGTATTAAATTTATCTTTTTTAGTTTAAAATTCATGTATTTGGTAGAAAGTTAAATTTTTTTCTTAAAAAATCGTTCTTTTTGCGTTTGGAAATTCATTATTTTAACTAAAAATGTAACTATTATATTTTAGGATAAAAATTTCTTCCATTTGTTTAAGAATTAACCATTTTGCTTGAAAATCATTTTTTGGTTTTGAAAATTCATTTTTCTAACAGGAAATTTATCTATTTTATTCTCAGCTTAAAATTCCTTCGTTTGGTTGAAAATGTTACTCTTTCAAAAAAAAATTATTCCCTGTTTTGGTACAAAATTAAATTCTATATTTTCTATTTTTTGGTGAATATTCCTCTATTTGGTTAAAAAAATTAACTATTCTGTTAAAAAGGTGTTTTTTTATTGAAAATTTATTTTGGTGTCTGAAAATTAAACTATTCTATTTTTGTTTCAAAATTCCTTCATTTGGTTGAAAATTTAACTATTCGGATGTAAATCTGTTTCTTTTTCTTTGTTGAAAATTCATTTTGGTAACTGAAAATTAAACTATTCTATTTTTGGCTAGAAATTAGACTAGATTGTTAAAAATCATTTTTTATATTTATTTTTTTAAATAAAAATTAAGGTATTCTATTTTTGGTCAAAAATTCCTCCATTAGGTTAAAAAATTAACTATTTTGTTGACAATTCTTTTTTTTTTAAATAATTTTTTCAATTAAAAATTCAATAAGTCTGTTTTAGGTTAAAAATTTATTTCTTTAAATGAAATTTTAACTATCTTCCTAAAAGTTCGTATTTTTTGTTGAAAATATATTTTTCTGATTGGAAATTTGACTATTCTATCTATGACTATTTGACTATTCTAGTTTTAGTTGAAAACTCATTTTGTTCTCTTCAAAAATCGTGTATTTTGTTGAAGATTGTTTTTTTTTTAGAAAATTACTCTTTTCTGTTAAAAATTCAACTTCTTTGTTAAAAATTATTTTAATTAGTTGAAAATTAATTTTTTAACTATTTTTTAACTATTTTATTTTCAAATAGAAGAATCCTTTATTTAGAAGAAAATTTAACCATTTTGTTGAAAATTCGCTTTTCTTGTTGCAAATTTATTTCTCTAACTAAAAATTCAACTATTATATTTTTGGTGAAAGTTTATCCTGTTCACGTTAAAATTCATGTATCTTTTTAAAAATTTGTCTTTTTTATCAGAAAATTAATCTTTAAGGTTGAAAATTTAACTATATTGTTGAAAGTTCGTTTTTTTTTGTTTGGATTTTTTTTATACGAAAATTAACCTATTCTATTTTTAGTTAAAAATCTATGAATTTGATTAAAAATTTAACTACTTTGTTGACAATTCATCTTTTTTCTTAGAAATAGATTTTTTTTGATGAGAATTTAACGATTCCATTTTTGGCCAAAAATTCCGTTCTTTGAATGAAAAGTTAACAATTATGTTAAAAATTCGTTTTTTTACTTTTATTTTTGGAAATTAAAATTTTTTCTTTTTTTGTTGTAAATGTGTTTTTTTTAAATTACTTTTTTGTTCGGAAATTCCTCTATTTCTCTAAAAATTATTTTATTTGATTGAAAATGTATTTTCCCATTGAAGATTCGACTATTTTATTTTTTGTTGAAAATCCCTTTATTTTAATGAAAATTGAAGTATTTTGTTGAAAATTTGTTTTTTTTTTGGTTCAAATTAATTTTTTTAACTGAAAATTAAACTATTCTAGTTTAAATTGGAAATTTACCTTTCTTAAATTAAAATTCATATATTTGGTGAAAAATTTAACCATTTTGTTTACAAATCGCTATTTTTTGGTTGTAAATTCATTTTCCTAACTGAAAATTTAAGTATTCTATTTTTGGGTAAATATACATCATGTCCACTTTGAAATTTTTTATATCATGTTAAAAAATTTTTTTACATATAAAATTTATCTTTCAGGTTAAAAAGTTAAATAACTGTTAAAAATTAATTTTTCAAAAATATTTATTTTTTTTAACGAAAATTTATCTATTCTATTTTTGCTGAAAATTCCTATATTTGATTAAAAATTAAGCTATTTTGTTGACAATTCGTTTTTTTTTGTTTAAAATTTATTTTTTAAAAAGGAAAATTTAACTATTTTATTTTTGACCAGAAATTCCGTTCTTTGAATGAAAATGTAACAATTATGTTAAAAATTCATTTTTTTTAATTTATTTTTTTAAATGAGAATTTGGCTGTTGCATTTTTTGTTGAAAATTGTATTTTTTTGGTAGAAAACTATTCCTTTTAGTTTAATGATGTAACAATTTCGTTAAAATATTTATTTTATTCACTTTAAAATTTTTTTTGTATTGGAAATTCAACAATTCTATTTTTTCTAAGAATTCCTTCATTTCGTTGAAAGTTCAACTTTTTTTGTTAAAAAATCATTTTTTTTGGTTTATCAATTAATTTTTCTAGCTAAAAATTTTAATATTCCATTTTTGGTTAAAAATTAACTTTGATCACTTCGAAACTTAAATATTTTTTTGAAAATTTGTCTTTTTGTGTGTTTGTTGATTTTGAGTCCGTTACCACGATAACTCTTAAAAGAATAATTCTATTAGGTTGGTTTTTAGTTAAACTACAGGTCAAGTTCGTTACTTAACTATTTTGGTTAAAAATTCATAAATGGAAAACGTTTCTTCTCAAGAGCCTTGCAAGAACATCATAAAAATTTTTTTAATTTTCCTGAAAAATCGAAAATTCCAATTTTGATCGCACAAAAAATAACTAAAAATAAAAATTTTCATTTTGCGGTCAGAATATGTATGATACGAGAAAAGATGGAAGTATAAAAATTGAGCAACTAAAAAAGATCTACAGATTTGTAATAATTACTCTCTGATGTGACGCGTAGTTTTTATTTTTTTCGTAAAAATCATCAATAAAAATTAAAAAAATTTAAATTTTTGGACAAACGAAACAAGCTGAAAGCAAAAGAAATAGACAGGGGTTGTTCACCTAAAAAAGATCTAAAAATTAAAAGAAAATTTTTTTTGATACCATACGTATCTTTTGTTTTAATCGTAAAAAATAACATTAAAAATAAAAAATTAAATTTTTTGAAAAACGACGCAAAGTGCAAAAAAGAATTATGGACATAAGTCGTTCACCCCAGAAAGATTTGTTAATTTGACATTTTTCATTTTTCAATTAAACGTGTAGTTTTTGTTTTGATTGTGAAAAATAAAATTTTAAAAAAATTCAATGTTTGGACAAAAGACACAAGCTACTAATAAAAGAGGAATAGAAAAAAATTGTGCAACCAGAAAAGATTTACAAATATTTTATTATTTACTTTTTGATAGGGTGCGTAGTTTTTGTAATAATTATAAGAAATAATATCAAACTTTTTGAAATTTTGAAAAAGTAATGCATGGTATGAAAAAAAAATTAATAAACAAAAATTGCTCACCCAAAAAAGATGTACAAATTTTGTATTAATTATTTTTTAGTAGAATGCGTATTTTTTTTTAAATTGCAAAAATAACATTGAAAATAAGCAAATAAATTTTTTGGAAAAACAACACAAGCCGCAGTAAAATGTTAATTAATAAAATTGTTTTTTTATAAAATACCAAATTTTTGTAGTTATAAAAGAAGACAATGAAAATACATCTTTTTTAATCTTTTTTATTAAAATAATACTTTTTTCAGGGTAGTTGAGAATAAAATTTTATGCAAAGTTTTAAGACCAACAAGATTTTCATGAAAACTTTTTGAATTTTCTTGAAAAATCGAGAATTCAAATTTTAATCGCACAAAAAAAATTAAAAATCCAAAAACTCAGTTTTGCGGTCAAACCATGCAAGATGCGAAAAAAGATGACATTATAAAATTTATGCACCTAAAAATGTTCTACAAATTTTTATTAGTCATTTTTTTATGGGACGCGTAGTTTATGTCTTATTCGTTAACAACAACATTAGAAATAAAAAAATTAAATTTTTGGGTAAACGACACGAGGTACGCATAA
>JAUELO010000241.1:78268-93181 GCA_032357855.1 Amphibolips quercusostensackenii | reverse complement strand
AATTATAACCATACATAAAATGTTTAAATATTGGAAAAAATTGGTCTAAAAAATTTTTAGAACGTGCTCACTTTTTAAATTTTCATCGAAAATGGCTAGCTAACGAACTTGACCTTTAGGTTTCGACACATAAACTGTATGACAAAGACAGACAGACACATTTTCAAAAACCTGTTTTTCAGGTTTAGGGGGTCTCAAAACGTGGAAATTTGACAAAAACTGGGGGGATCAAATTTTACAAAAATCTAATACCTTCTCTTTATAGTATGAGAATGTAAAAACGCATCCTAACTTGAAGCGCAGCAAAAAAAGAATCTTAAAAATTCGTCACTCTTGTATTTAATTTTAATCTAGCAGCAAGATAACACTCTTACCGTAAGGTTGACATCGACTGCTGCAGCAGTCGACCAATTTTCCGACGGTTGGACGGGTCAAGTGCGATAGTCAGTGCGACACGCTCTTGCGGTAAGAGTAGGAATCCACTACACGATTAATATTAATCTTGCAGTCAGTCTGCACACTCTCTTATTTTTTGGTTAACGGGCTGCAAGGTCAGAATAGTCTTGCGGCTAGATTTTTTTGCTGTGTATATTGATACCCTGATTTAAAAAAATGTATGCAAAAGTACCCGCAAATGTCATTGTACTAAAATAAAGTTTTTTCACAATATTAAATTACACAGCTCTTATTCATGATATATTCCGTAAATTTTCATAGATCCCCATTTTATAACTGCAGGATAAATTTTCAAAGAAATATTATTTGTATTTAAATTTATAATTATATTAATTATGATTGATATTTTTTATGGATTCATTGCTACGCTGGTGAAGTCACGCACTTGAAATATTCAAAAAATATGTCGCCCTTTACTGCGTTAATAATAGTAATCGTAAATTAAATAATTATTCGCTACACGGATTCATTGAATACATTCTTTCAGAATTGAATATCAGCAAGAATTTAAGTGGTCAAAAACTTTTAGTAAATAAATAGTTATTCGAAAATTGGGTGCATAAAGAAAATTAATTTTTTAAGTTAGCGCGAATGCGCGCGCGTTTAATAGTCGAGTATAATTTAAAAAAGGTGCGTCCCTGGCTCACGTGTGCAAATACATAGGTACACTCCGCGTGATAAAAAAGGCATACATGCCTGTGTGCTCTACCATTACTTTAAGCTTTAAGTCTGTGTGCTTTTGATTTTTAGAGGCAGCTATTGTCCGAGGAATAGAATTCACGCCTCGTCAGATAGATGGAGAAAGATTCGGGGGTGGAAAGGAACCTAAGACGAAGAGGATGGCTGAATGGCGAAGGTAGAAAAAGGACTTTTGTTTGCACAGCGTCGGATAGGAATCTTCTTTGAGAAAAAAATTTTAGATACGGCGTATAAGACGAAGACTTCATTGAAGTCATCAGCGGCTTGAGGATGAATATTATATAGAATTTGATTCATCGCATCGCGAGAAATGCATTGTTGCATTTTCCTGTTTCATCCTCCCCTTATCGAAAATCGACTCTCTTCATCCTTTTTCTTTTCTTTTCTACTTTTCTTCGCTGATTTGAATCTCTATTTAAAAAAAATGGATTTGTTGACATTTTGACAATGTTTGACAACTTATAGAGAGAAGGATAAAGTCGTAAATTTGGGAAATTTAATATTAAAAAGGTTTTTTTTTTAGAAAAAGTAGTATGGGAACTTCAGTACAGTATAATGATTTTCCTACATTGAATTGGTTATAATTTTTTTAGGATTCTAGAAAAAACATTGTAGATAATGCTTATAAGAAAATCAGTATCACGCGAATTTTCACGCAAATTAGAGAAGAAAGGATTACTTTTTGACATAATTCTTGAGTTTTCATCAAAATAGATAATATTTAACCAAATATTCAAATTTTCACCCCAAAAGAGATTCATTTTCTACCTGCAAAATATCAATTTTTTAGAAAATACATAAATTTTTAACAAAGTAGTTGAATTTGGAAAAAAACGAAAAATTTTTAAACAAAGAAATAAATTTTCAACAAAAATGATCAATCTTCAACTGGAATAGGTTAATTTTCAGTTACAAAATAAATTTTATACCAAAAAGCGAGACGTATTTTTGAAATAATAGTTAGATTTAAAATCAAAAAGGGAATCTTTAACGATAAAAATGAATTTGTTACCAAAAAAGACGAATTTTCAACGAAATACATAAATTCAACCAAAAATGTTGATTTTTATCCAAACACTTAAATTTTTCTTCAAAGTAATTTAACTCTAAACCCAAAAATATAAATCTTCAACTAACAATAAAATTTTTTAATAAAATAATTAAATTTCCAACCTGAGAGTTGAATTTTTAACTGCAATTAAGAATATTTAACTAAAATGATGAATCTTCAACTCAAATAGTCCAATTTTGAATTGAAAAATTAATTTACAGAAAAAAATAAAATAATTTTTCACCAAACACTTCAATTTTCTACCAAAGCAGTTGAATTTTTTACCAAAAAAATAACTTTTCTACAAAATTGTTGAAATTTTAGGGAATAAATTAATGTTTAAGCTAATAATTAGGTTTTTAAAAAAAAAGTTAAATTTTCAACCAAAGAGGAGAATTTTTAATTAAATGATAAATCTGTAACTAAACTAATGAAACTTTAACTAGAATAGTTAAATTTTCAGTTAAAAAATTAATTTCCGACCAAAATGAAAACAAATTTTTGAAATAATAGCTAAATTTTCAATCAAAAAATAAATTTTTTTAAAAGTATTCTAACTTTTAGCCAAACAGTTGAATTTTCAACAACAAAATAAACTTGCAACCAAGACGATTAATTTTCCACCAAATTATAAATTTTTTTTTTTTTGTTCAAAAATCAAGTGTTTAGGAGAATTCAAAAGACATATAAAAAATCAAACAATAAAAATAATTCAAATTTTAAAAAAATTTACAAAAATTAAAAGAAAGAAAAAATTCAAAAACTTGAATAAATTGAAATTATTGTCAGAAAATTAAAAAGAATTAAAAAAAGCAACAACAATTCAAAGAAATTTAAAGAAACTAACAAGAAATTTATGAAAATGCAATATAATTCAAGAGAATTTGAAAGACTTCAAATAAATGATAAGAGTTCAGGAAAACTGAAACGAATCCAGAGAAATAAAAAGAATTTAAGTGGATTAAAAAGAAACACAAGAAAATTTACAATAATTTAATTGAATTCAAAAGAGTTCAGGAGAATTCGAAAGTCTTGAAAAAATTCCACAAATCCAAATAGTTTAATTTAATTCATTAAAATTTTAGAGAATTCAAAGACATAAAAACAATTTAAAGGAATTCGAAAGAGTTCAAATAATTCAAAAGAATTTAAAAGAATTATAACGAATTTAAAGCAAATAAAAAAATTTACAAGAATTAAAAAGGAATTTGACAAAATTAACTATAATTCCAGCGGATTCAAAAGATTTCAAAGAATTTGAAAGGAGTCCAAGGAAATAAAAAATATTTTAAGACAAATTATAAAAAAATTAAAAATTTAAACATTTTATGGAGAATTTGACGAATTCAAAGGAATTGAAAGTAAAAAAAATTTAATAAAAATCAAGAGGATTCAAAGAAATAAAAAGAATTCAGAGAAAAAAAATTAAAGATAGTGCAATAAAATTTAAGAGAATTTACAAGAATTTATGTAATTTAAAAGAATTTAGGAGAATTAAAGCTTATTTGAAGGAGTGAAAAGAATTAAGAAGAATTTAAAGGACTTCAGAAAATTCAGAAACTTTGAAGAATTCTAATTAATTCAAGAAAATTAAAAGGGATTCAAAGAAATGAAAATAATTTTGTGAACTGCAGAGGAACTGAGAACAAATTCAAGAAAGTGCAATATAATTCAACAGAATTCGAAAGACTTCAACTCATTCAAATTAATGCAAGAAAATTAAAAAGAATTCAAATAAATAAGGAAAATTAAAGGAATTCAAAGAAACTAGCGAGAAATTCAAAAAAATGCAATGTAATTTAAGAGAATTTAAAAGACTTCAAATAATTCAAATAAATTCAATAAAATTAAAACGAATTCAAAAAATCAAAATAATTCAAGAGAATTAAAAAGAATTGAAAACAATTAAAAGAAAAATTAAGAAACTTCACAATATCTTCAGACAATTTAAAAAATTTAAAGAATTCAAAAGAGTTTAGAAGAAATTAGAAGACTTCAAAAAATTCTAAAACTTAAAATAATGCAAATTAAATCAAGAGAATTTATTACAATTGAAAGAAACAAAATTAATTTAAAGGAATCCAAAAGAAATTAATAAAAAATTCAGAAAGGTGATATATGATTTTAGAGGATTCGACAAACTTTAAATCATTCGAAATAATTTCAGAAAATTTTTAAGAAATAAAAATTATTGAAAGAAATTAAAAGCGCTCAACAAGGGGAATTAAAAAATAAATAAAAACTTTAAATAATTATGATTAATTCAAGAAATTTTTACTATAATTGAAAAGAATTCAAAAGTCTTCTGATTATTTAAATGAATACAGGAGAATTGAAACAATTTCCATGAAATGAAAAGAATTTACGTGAATAAAAAATAAATTCAAGAGAATGCATTATAAGACCAGACAATTTAAAAGACTTCAAAGAAATTAAAAGTCTTTAAATAAATTAGAAGAGTTAAGAAGAATTTAAAAAAATTGTATAAATTTAAAAAATTCATATAATTCAACTTAATTCAAGAAAATTCAAACCAATTTAAAAAAATAAAAATAATTTAAAGAAATTCAAAGAAACTAATATAGAATTTAGAAAAGTGCAATATAATTTTTAAAAATTTAATAGATTCCAAGTAATTCCAAAGAATTCAGGAAAATGGAAGCGGATTCCTAGAATTTGAAAGACTTCAGGGAAATTAAAATAACTTCAAACAATTAAATAATTTTAAATAATTTGAATTAATTCAAAAAAAAATTTTCAATTAAAGAAATAAAAGTAATTTAAAGGAATTCATAGGAATTGACAAAAAATTCAAGAAAATTCAATATAATCTAAGAGAATTCGAATGACCTCAAAAAATTCAAAAGAATTTAAGAGAATTGACACGAATTTAAATAAATGAAATCAATTTAAAATAAGTAAAAATAATTTAAGAAAATTCACAATAATTTTAGAGGATTTTAAAGACTTCAAAGAATTCCAAGGCGTTCAGAAGAATTTAAAAGACATCGAAGAATGGCAAAACTTCAAATAATTTAAATTATTTAAAAAATTTTTTAAAAGAATTCACGGAAATAAAAGTAATTTTAAGGAAATCAAGGGAACAAACAAGAAATTAAAGAAAGTGCAATAGAATTCAAGAGAATTCCATAGAATTTATGTAATTTAAAAGAATTTAGAAAAATTGAAACTAATTCACAGAAATAAAAAAAATTCAGGAGAATTTAAAGGACTTTAGAAAATTCAGAAACATTGAAGAATTCTAATTAATTCAAGAAAATCAAAAAGGATTCAAAGAAATTAAAATAATTTTAAGAAATGCAAGGAACTTAGAACAAATTCAAGAAAGTGCAATATAATTTAACAGAATTCAAAAAAATTCAAATAATTCAAATTTATGCAATAAAATTAAAAAAATTTAAATAAATAACAATTATTAAAGGAATTTAAAGAAACTAGCAAGAAATTCAAGAAAATGCAATACAATTCAAGAGAATTTAAAACACTTCAAATAATTCAAATTAATTCAATAGAAATGAAACAAATTCAAAAATTGAAAAGAATTTAAGAGAATTAAGGAGAATTGAAGAGAATTTAAAAAAAATTTAAGAAACTTCACAATATGTTTAGACAATTAAAAAAATTACAAGAATTTAAAAGAGTTTAGAAGAAATTAAAAGACTTCGAAAAATTCTAAAACTTAAAATATTTCAAATTAAATCAAGAAAATTCAAAACAATCAAAAGAAAGAAAAATAATTTAAAGAAATTCAAAAAAAACTAATGAGAAATTCAAGAAGGTGCTACATAATTTTAAAGGATTCAAATAATTTCAAATAATTCCAAATAATTTAAGAAAATTTCAAAGAAATTAAAATTATTGCAAGGAATTTAAAAGGTTTAACAAGGGGAATTCAAAAGAATTTAAAAAAATAAAAACTTTGAATAATTATAATTAATTCAAGAAATTACACTATGATTGAAAAGCATTCGTTAATTCTTCTAATTATTTCAATGAATAAAGGAGAATTGAAAAAAATTCAGTAAAATGAAAAGAATTTACGTGAATAAAAAATAAATTCAAGAGAATGCATTATAAGACCAGACAATTTAAAAGACTTCAAAGAAATTAAAAGTCTTCAAATAAATTAAAAGAGTTAAGAAGAATTTAAGAGACTTCAATAAATTAAAAAAATTCTAATAATTCAACTTAATTCAAGAAAATTAAGAAGAATTCAAAAAACTAAAAATAATTTAAAGGAATTCAAAGAAACTAACATGGAATTAAAAAAATTGCATTATAATTTTAAAAAATTTAATAGATTTTGAATAATTTGAATAATTTAGAGAAATTAAACGAAAATCGCTGAAATAAAAATATTTTGAAGGAATTTAAAGGAATTAACAAAAAATTCAAGAAAATTTAATATAATCTTAGAGAATTCGAATGACTTCAAGAAATTCAAAAAAATTTAGGAGATTTGACACGAATTTAAAGAAATGAAAAGAATTTAAGATAAGTGAAAAGTGATTTAAAGAAATTCCCAACGATTCTAGGGAATTAAAAAGACTTTTAAGAATTCAAAAGGGTTCAAGAGAATTCAGAACAATTTAAATAATTTAAAAACATTGAATTCTTGAAATTAATTTAAGAAAATTAAAAATAATTCCTAAAAATAAAAATAATTTTAAAAAACTTAAAGGAACTAACAAGAAATTTGAGAAAATTCAGTATCATTTAAGAGAATACAAAAAACTTTCAAACATTTAAAAGTATTCAAGAGAATTAAAACGAATTCAAAGAAATGAAAAAATTTAAAGGAATTAAATTGAAATTCAAGAAAATTTACCATAGTTCTAGAGAATACAAAAAAATCCAAAGAATTCCAAAGTGTTCAGGAGAATTTAAAATAAATCAAAGAATTGAAAAACTTAAAATAATTCGAATTATTGAAAAAAAAGGAATTGACCAAAAATTCAAGAAAATTCAATATGATCTTAGAATATTCGAACGACCTCAATAAATTCAAAAGAATGTAGAAGAATTGACACAAATTTAAAGAAAAGAAAAGAATTTAAGATGAGTAAAAAGTAATTCAACAAAATTTACAACAATTCCAGAGAATTTAAAAGACTTCAAAGAATTCAGAAGAATTTAAATGATTTAAACACATTAAATACTTGAAATTAATTTAGAAAATTGAAAATAATTCCTAAAAATAACAATAATTTGAAAAAACTCAAAGGAACTAAGAAGAACTTTGAGAAAATTCAGTATATTTTGAGAGAATTAAGAAAATTTCCAATTATTCAATAGAATTCAGGAAAATTAAAACGAATTTGATGAAATAAAAAAAGTTGAAGAGAATTAAAAAGTAATTTATGAAAATTCACAATAAATTCAGAGAATTCAAAAGACTTGGAAGAATTCAAAAGAGTTCAGGAGAATTCAAAAGACTTCAAAAAATTCAAAGGACTTCAAATGAATCAAAAGATTTAAGGAGAATTCAAAAGACTTTATTTAATTAAAAAACTTTAAATAATGTAACTTAATTAAAGAAAATTCAAAATTATTCAAAAAAATAAAAATAATTTTAAGGAATTCAAAGAAACTAACATGGAATTAAAAAAATTGCAATATAATTTAAGAAAATTTGATAGACTTTAAATAATTCAAAAGAATTTAGGAAAATTGAAGCAGATTCCTAGAATTCAAAAGAGTTTAGGGGAATTCAAATAACTTCAAACAATTGAATAATTTCAAATAATTTAAATTAATTCAAAATTTTTTTTTCAAATTAAAGAAATAAAAATAATTTGAAGGAATTTAAAGGGATTGACAAAAAATGCAAGAAACTTCAATATAATCTGAGAGAATTTGAACGAGCTCAAAAAATTTAAAAGAATGTAGGAAAATTGACACGAATTTAAAGAAATAAAAAGAATTTAATAAAATTGAAAAGTAATTCAAGAAAATTCACAATAATTCCAAAGAGTTTGAATGATTTCAAAGAATTTAAAAGAGTTCAGAAGAATTTAGAAGAATTTAAATGATTCAAAAACATTAAATACTTGAAATTAATTTAGGAAAATTGAAAATAATTCCTAAAAATAACAATAATTTAAAAAAACTTTAAAAAACTAACAAGAAATTTAAGAAAATTCAGTATATTTTAAATGAATTAAAAAAACTTCCCATTATTCAAAAGAATTCAGGGGAATTGAAACGAATTTCATGAAATAAAAAGAGTTGAAGAGAATTAAAAAGTAATTTATGGAAATTCACAATAAATCCAGAGAATTCAAAAGACTTGGAAGAATTCAAAAGAGTTCAGGAGAATTCAAAAGACTTCAAATAATTTAAAGGACTTCAAATGAATCAAAAGAGTTAAGGAGAATTCAAAAGACCTTATTTAATTAAAAAACTTTAAATTATCTAACTTAATTAAAGAAAATTCAAAATTATTCAAAAAAATTAAAATAATTTAAAGGAATTCAAAGAAACTAACATAGAATTTAAAAAAGTGCAATATAATTTTAAAAAATTTGATACATTTCAAATAATTCAAAAGAATTCAGAAAAATTGAAGCGGATTCCTAGAAACCAAAAGAGTTTATTGGAATTCAAGTAACTTCAAACAAATAAATAATTTCAAATAATTTAAATTAGTTCAAAAAAAAATTTTAATTTAAAGAAATGAAAATAAATTAAAGGAATCTAAAGAAATTGACAAAAAATTCAAGGACCTTCAATATATTCTAAAAGAATTTGAATGACCTCAAAAAATTCAAAAGAATTTACATGAATTGTCACGAATTTAAAGAATTAAAAAGAATTTAAGATGAGTAGAAAGTAATTCAAGGAAATTCCCAATAATTCCGGAGAATTTCAAAGACTTCAAAAAATTCAAAAGAGTTTATGAGAATTCAAAAGAATTTAAATGGTTCAAAACATTAAATAATTAAAATTAATTTGAAAAAATTAAAAATAATTTTTAAAAATAAATATAATTTGAAAAAACTCAAAAGAACTAACAAGAAATTTAAGAAAATTTAGTCTCATTTAAGAGAATTTAAAAAACTTCCAATTATTCAAAAGTATTGAGAAAAATTGAAACGAATTCTATAAAATGAAAAGAATTTAAGAGAATTGATAAGTAAGTTAAGAAGATTTACAATAATTCCAGAAAATTCAAGAGACTTTAAAGAATTTAAAAGACTTCAAATAATTTAGCAGAGTGAAGGAGAATCCAAAAGACATTGAAAAATTAAAAAAATTTAAATAATTCCACTCAATTCAAGAAAATTCAAAAAAATTCAAAAAAATGAAAATTATTTAAAGAAATTCAAAGAAACTGATATAAAATTAAAAAGTGCAATGTTTTTAAAGAAAATTTTAAAGCCTTCAAATAATTGAAAAGATTTCAGGAAAATTGAAGCGGATTCCTAGAATTGAAAAGAGTTCAGGGGAGTTCAAATAACTTTAAGCAATTAAATAATTTAAAATAATTTAAATTATTTTAAACAAAAAATCAAAGAAATAAAAATAATTTCAAAAAATTTAAATCAGTTGACAAAAAATTCGAGATAATTCAATATAATCTAAGAGAATTCGAAAGACCTCAAATAATTCAAAAGAATTTAGGAGAATTGACACAAATTTAAAGAAATAAAAAGAATTTAAGAAAATTTAAAAGTGAATTAAGAAAATTTACAATAATTCTAGAGAATTTAAAACCCTTAAGTAATTGAAAAGATTTCAGTAGAATTTAAAAAAATTTAGGCAATTCAAGTACTTTAAATAATTCAAAAACTTTGAATAATTGAAATTAATTTAGGAAAATCAGGAAAAATTTCTAGAAATAAAAATAATTTGTTAAAATTCAAAGAAACTATCAAAAAATTTGAGAAAATTCAGTATCATGTTAGAGAATTCGAAAGACTTCTAATTATTTAAAGGAATTCAGGAAAATTGAAACGAATTCGATAAAATAAAAAAATTGAAGAGAATTAAAAAATAAACTCAAAAGAATTTACAATAATTCCATAGAATTCAAAAGGCTTCAAAGAATCCAAAAGAGTTCAGGAGAATTCAACAGACTTCAAAAAATTCAAAAACAATTGATTTTGTTTTATAATTAAAATATTTAAGATACAAAAAATTGTATTGACTTTAAAAAATTTCAAACAATTTAAAAAAATTCAAAAGATATTCAAGAACTTGAAATGTCAACAATTTGGTATAAAATAAAATACTTAAGTAGACAATCAAACTATTATTTTAAAAATTGCAGGTACTATTTATTTAAAAATTAAACTATTCTAGTTAAAATTTGTTTGCCTTTGTTGAAAATTAATTTTTACATTCTCATCAGAGAAGATATTAGATTTGTGTAAAATTTGACCCCCCCCCCCCCCGTTTTTGGCAAGTATCCACGTTTTGAGACCTTCAGAAAACGAAAAAAAGGTTTTTGCGTATGTGTGAGCCTGTGGGTGTGTATGTGTGTAGATTTTTATTCTGTTAGCATGATACATAAAAAATAAAAGAATAAATTTGCACTTTATTTTGCAACATATTAATAAGCGATTCCGGACGGAGATACAGAAATAAATACAAAATATATTTGATATTGATGTGTAGTTAAAGCCAAAGGAGCTTTAACAAAAGAGAATTCACAATCACCAAACTAAAGTTCTTTGTAATTGACCATTATTTTTAAAAGCTCTGTGCGCAAATTTCAGGGAAAGACTAAGACCGAGCGCGAAGCGCGAGATAAATATATTGTCAAGCGCGAAGCATGAGAATCAATAGTCCCGCATTTTAGGCGCGCTCAAATTTGCTTAAAATTATTGGTTGAAATTCTTTCTCTATGCGTTAAAAGTTAAAAAAGCAACTGCTTGGATGAAAATTAATCTGTTTTGGTTCAAATTTAACTACTTTGTTGGAAATTCGTCCTTTTCGGTTAAATCCAACTGTTTTTAATTTAAAATTAAAATTTTCTTTTCGAAATAATTACCTCTCACATTTTTTATTGAAAATTTAATTTTTTTGTTTAAAAAATCAATTACTTGATTTAAATTTGAAGTACTTTGTTAAAAAGAAATTTATGAAAGATTCACTATTCTAGTCTTAAACTCAACGGTTTTGTACGTTTTGTAAAAAATTTGACTCTTTTCTTGCAAATTCAACAAATTAGTAAAAAATTAGACTGTTTCTTTGAAAATTAACTTTGTTTTTGGAAATTCATATTTTTGGTTAAGGATTCAAGAATTTTGTAAACAATGAAATTATTTTCTTAACAAATTTTACGGGTTATTTTAAAATTAAACTATTCTGTTGCAAGTTCATTTTTTAAGTCCAAATTGTCAAAAATTAATAAGAAATTCATTACAGAATAATTAAGATACTTATGCTGATTTTCCTTTAATATTTTTTTCGGAAGTGGTTTTATATCTATAGATATAAATTTTTCGGTATGAGAGAAAATGAGTAATTTAAATGTTATGTTAGAAATTCGTATATTTTAGTTAATAATTAATATTTTTAACTGACAATATTATATTCGATTTTTCGTTAAAAAATTCATATTTTCGGGCTGGAAATTCAGCTGGTTTGTACTACATTTTTTTTTGTTTTAAAACTCAACATTTTTTAGGAAAATTAAATTATTTTGTTAAAAATTGATTTTCTTCAATTAAAAATTAATTTCTTTTTCAAGAAAATGTAGCTATTCAATTTTTGGTTGAAAATTTTTTCTCCATTATTTGAAAATTCAAGTATTTGGTCTTTTTTTAAACTCAACTGATTAAAAAATGGTTTTTTGAAAATATAAATTACTTTTTTAAACTAAAAATTCAAATATTTCATTTTTGGTTAAACATTTACCATTTTTAGTTAATAATTTAACTGTTTCGTTGAAAATTTTTGTCTTTCTTGATTAAAAATTAACTTTCTTCTTAAAAATTCTTCTTTTCCGATCTAAAAGTAAACTGATTTTCAAAATTTACGAATTTTCAATTTATAAACTTATTTCAATTTTATTTATAAATTTTATTTATATATTTTCAATTTATATAAAATATTTTTTCAGAAATTCGTCTATTTGGGTGAAAAATTAATGCTTCCATAAATACACCATTTTTATAAAATTCATGTATTTAGTTAAAAATTTTAATACTTGGTTAAAGATTAATCTCTTTGGTTAATAATGTAACTGCTTTGTCGACAACTCGTTTTTTTGTAAGAAATTAATTTTGTTGTTAAAAATTTACATTTTTGGATTCAAAATTTAACTAGTTTGTAAAAAATTCGTCTTTTGACTTTAAAATTCATAGATTTGAAAGAAAATTAAAATTTTTTGTTCAAAATTACATTTTTGTTGAAAATTCATGTTTTTGAGTGCAAAATTCGTCTTTTTAACTTGAAAAATCAACTATTTACTAGACAATTCAACTATTTGGTTTAAAATTTAAATATCTGATCAGAGATTCATCTTTTTGTTTAATTATTTAACTTTTTGTTGAAAAAATTGTTCTTTTTTGATAAAAATTAATTTTATTGTTAAAAAAATACATTTTCAGTTTAAAAATTTTAATCTTTCGTAGGAAATTCATCTTTTTGGCTTAAAAATCCGACAATTTAGTAGAAAATTTAACTATTTGGTTGGAAATTCAAACATCTGGTTGAGAATTGATCTCTTTGGTTAATAATTTAACTGTTTTTGTGAAAAATCGTTTTTTTATTAAAAATTATTTTATTGCTGCGAAATGATATTTTCGGTTTAAAAAGTAAACTTTTATCAGAAAAGTTGCCTTTTTAGCTTGAAAATTCAACAATTTGGTAGAAAATTCAACAATTCATTGCAAACTTAAATATTTGGTTAAAAATTCATATCACTTAGCTGAAAATGAACTTTCTTCTTGAAAATTCAACTTTTGAGGCAAAATTCGTCTTTTTAGCTTGAAAATACAAAGATTTGGTTAAAAAAATTTTCTTTGTTTACTTTTTCTTTCCACCTTTTTTTTGGTTGAAGATTTATCTCTTTAATAATTAATTTAATTTTCTTGTTGAAAACTCGTTTTTTTACTAAAAATCAATCTCACTGTTAAAAATTCACATTTTCGGATTGAAAATTTAACCATTTTGTGAAAAATTCGTCTTTTTGAAGGAAAATTCAACAAATTTGGTAGAAATTACAAGTATTCAGTTAAAAATTAAAATTTTTAGTTAAAAATTTATATTTTTCAATTACAAATTTGATTCTTGTGGAAAATTGTTCTTTTCAGCTTGAAAATGCAAAGATTTGGTTAAAAAAATTTTCTTTGTTTACTTTTTCTTTCCACCTTTTTTTTTGGTTGAAGATTTATCTCTTTAATAATTAATTAAATTTTCTTGTTGAAAATTCGTTTTTTTTACTAAAAATCAATCTCACTGTTAAAAATTCACATTTTCGGATTGAAAATTTAACCATTTTGTGGAAAATTCGTCTTTTTGAAGGAAAATTCAACAAATTTGGTAGAAATTACCAGTATTTAGTTAAAAATTAAAATTTTTGGTTAAAAATTTATATTTTTCAATTAAAAATTTGATTCTTGTAGAAAATTTTTTTTTTGGATTGAAAATTTCAAACATTTAGTAGAAATGTATTTCTTTGTTCACTGTTTTTTTTCTTGGTTAAAAATTCATCTCATTGTTTGATAATTTAACTATTTTGTTGAAACTTCTCTGTTTTTTTCTGTCAAAAATTAATTTTTGTTGTTGAAAATTTACATTATTTGTTTAAAAATTAAACTCTTGTATAGAAAATTCAATTGTTTTGTTACAAAATTGACTCTTTTGCACAAAATTCGTCATTTTTTGGTTTAAAAATTAACTTTTTTTAAAATTAATATTTTTGCGTTTAAAATTTAATTGTTTTGTAGAAAAGTCCTCTTTTGAGCTTCAAAATTCAGTAATTTAGTTAAAATTGCTTTTCTTTCTTAGTTGAAGATTCATCTTTTTGGTTGAAAATTTAACTATTTTGTTGCAAAATCGCTTTTTTCAAAATTACCTTTTTTGTTCAAAATTCATATTTTTATATTAAAAATAAGGCTATTTTGTAGAAAATTCCTTCTTCTAGTTGATAATTTATGTATTTGGTTGAAAAATCGTTTTTTTTAAATTAATTTTATTGCTAAAAATTCATATTCTAGGTTTAATAATTAATCTGTTTTGTAAACAATTCAATTGTTCCATTGAAAAGTTAATTCTTTTAAAGAAAAATAGTTTCTTTTTGGGTTACAATTTGACTTTTCATTTAAATTCACATTTTTGGGCTGAAATATTAATTGTTTTGTAGAAAATTTCTCCTTTAGCTTAAAAATTCAGTAATTCAGTTGAAATTGCTTTTTTGTTTAATATATATATTTTCGTGTTAAAAATTAAACTATTTTGTAGAAAATCCCTCTTTTCTGTTAAAAATAAACTTTTTTGTTGAAAATTAACATTTTTGGTTCAAAAATTTAACTGTTTTGTACAAAATTCATAATTTTATCTCAAAAAAATAACAGTTTTGTAGAAAATTTAAATAATTAATTAAACATTTAACTATTTTGTAGAAAAATCTTCTTATTGGCTTCAAAATTTAACGATTTTGATGGATTTCTTTTTTTTTTCTTTTTTTTGTTGAAATTTTGAAAATTCATCTTCTCGGTTTATACTTTATACAC
>JAUELO010000241.1:22218-32545 GCA_032357855.1 Amphibolips quercusostensackenii | reverse complement strand
AACCATTTCCATTTCCCCTATTTCCCCTTGCCCCTTTTACCTTTTCATTTCTTCCCCTTTCCTATTTCCCTTTTCCCTATTTCCTATCCTCTTCTCCTCTTTCCCTCTTTCGCTTTTAACTTTTACCCTGCCCCATTTTCGCCTTCTCCTTCCTCTTTGACTGTTTATATTCCTCTTTTACTACTTTTCCCCTTTACCCTTCTCCCCTTTGTCCTTTTTCTCTTACCTTTTTCTCTTTTTCCCTTTTACCCCTTACCCCTTTCACTATTTTACACTTTTTCTATTTACCCTTACCAATTTTCTCTCTCCCCTTTCCCTTTCGCCTTTTTTCATCCCTTTTCCGCTTTCCTTTTCCCATTTTACCTTGCCCTATTTTCGCGATTCCCCTTTTCCCCTTATTCTTTCTACTTTCCCCTTTTCTAGTTTCCCCTTTTCTTTTTTCTCTTTTCCATTTTTTCACATTACCCTTTTCCTGTTTCCCTCTTTTTCAATTTTCCTATTCCCCTTCCCTATTTCCCTTTTTCAAATTCCCCATTCTCCGCCCCTTTTTCTCTTTTCCCTTTTATGACTTTCCCGCTTTTCCCCTTTTCCTATTTTCCTTTCCCTCTTTCCCCCTTACCCTCTTTCTTTTAAACTTCTTTTGTGACGGGAGTGAAATAAAAAAAGCGGGCAAACCCACGACCGCACGACTAGGCAGTGTCTGGATAGAGAAATCTTTCTGTCTTTATCTTACTTTTCTCGTTTCCCCTTTCCTCTTTTACCCCTTATTATTTACCTTTCTATTTTTCCTTTTTACTTTTCCCCTTTCCCCTTATTCTTTCCATTCTCCCCTTACTTCTTTCTCTCTTTCCTCCTTCACTATTTTCCATGGATTCTTTACCCTTTCCCCTTTTCTTTCCCCTTTTCCCCTTTAACATTTACCATACACTTTACTCTTCATTTTTCCCTATTCCCTTTTTATATTTACCCTTTTCACTTCCTCTACGCCTTCCCCTTTCTCTTTCCCCCTTTCCCTTCTCCTATTTATCTCTTCCCATTTTCCTTTCCCCTTTTCATTTTCCCTTTATCAGTTCTAACCAATTTACGAAATAAGAAATCGGAATAATTACATATTTTTTTCTGTGCTTTCAAGATTTTTTTTTTTAAGTAGAACTTTTTTTGGGACGAGAATGAAATGAAGAAAATGGGCGACTACACGACCGGCCAGGCTCTGAATCGAGAAATCTATCTGTTTCTCTCTTACATTGCTCCTTTCCCCTTTTCTCTGTTCCCTTTTTACTTTTCCACTTTGTCTTTCACCTTTTGATTTTCCCTTTTTACTTTTCTATTTACACCTTATTCTTCCCACTTTCCCCTTTTTCTATTTCCGATATCCCATTTACCGTTTCTCTTTCCCTTTTCCTTATCCTATTTACCCTTTATCATTTCCTTTTTCCTTCACCATTTTACCCTTTACCTTTCTCCTTCCCCTTTCTCTTTATTTTTTTCCTTCCCCTTCCCATTTCCCCTTTCCCCTTTTCATTTTTTCTTTCCCCTTTTCATTTTTTCTTTCCTCTTTCCCCTTTCTATGTTTACTTTCTCCCTTTCCATTTTTCCTTTCTTCTTTACTCTCTGCCTTTCCCTTTGTATTTTTCCTATTTCCCCATTACCTTTCCACTTTTATTTTCCCCTTTCCCCTTTGCCTTCCCCTTTTCCCTTTTTACATTTCCCTTTTCAATTTGCCCTTCGCCTTTTCCATTTTCCTTTTTCCCCTTTCTCTTTTCCTCTCTTAAGATGAGTAAAATAAAATAAAATTTAAGCCCGTGTCGATATATTAAAGACCAACATTATCGACACAAAAAATTTAGTATTTTTGTTTTCAACCAAACAGTCGAATTTTCGACAAAAAGTTAATTTTCAGCCAAGAAAGAGATTAATTTGTAACAGAGAAGATTAATTTTCTACCAGAAGACGAATTTTCAACAAAATCTATATATTTTCAACTAAATAGTTGAATTTTTAACAAAAAATTGAACAGTTCAATTTTTAGTTAAAAAACTAATTTTCAACCAAATGAAAAATTATGAAGCAATTAAATTGATTAAAAATTAAAACGATTTTTAAGAAAATTGTTCAGTTTTCAGGATAAGAAGTTGAACGTTTTTGAAAACAGTTGACTGAAACAGTGAAATAATAATTTTATGCAAAAGAATTTTTTTAAACAAAATAGCTGATTTCAACCAAAAAAAAATTAAAATTTTTAACTAAATACTGGAATCTTTGATTAAAACAGAATAATTTTCTGCCAAAATATTTGCATTTTGACTAAAAAAATTTATTTTTCAACAAATTAAAATAATTTATTTTCTGTAAAAAAATTTCATTTGCAAAATAGTTGATTTCAACCAAAAAAAAAAACAAGTTTCTAATTAAATAATTAAATTTTCACCCAAGAGGCCTAATTTTGAACAAAAAATTTATTTCACACTCAAACAGGTAAATTAAAAAAAATTGATACCATTTTAATTGATAAACTAATTAATTTAAAAAAAGTGTAGTTTATCTTTCAATCAATAACTTGAGTTTTCAACATAAAAACATGATTTTTTAACAAAAAATGTGACAACTGATATTGCAACCAGATTTTTATTATTAATATTATTATTTCTCTCCATTAAAATAGCTGAATTTTCAACTTAACTAGCCTAATTTTTAACTACAAAAGTAGAGATTTATATCAAAATTAAATCAAAAATGAGGTTTGAAAGTTTAATTTTTGAGTAGAGTCGAATTCCGCACTGAGAGAGATTTTTTAGTCAATACAAAAAAAATTTTATTCAAATTGTTGCAATTTTAAGACAAAAAAGAAGCTTTTTTCAAAATAGTTCGATTTTTAACCAAATAATTAAATAATCAAACAAAAATACGTTTCCAACCAAAAGCTTACTTTTTCACTAAAAAATAATAATTCTCATCAAAATACATAATTTTTTAACAATATTGTAGAATTTTTCACACAGTGCTGGTTTTATATCTAAAAAGTCGACTTTATTAAAAAATACTTAAATTTTCAACGAAATAGTTTTTTATCAAATAAAAAAGATAAATTCTTATCAAACAGTGGAATTGTTAAATTGTCATTAAAAAAATTAATTTTTCGTCAAGAAAAAAGAATTATTAACCAAAGAGTTAAATTTTCAAGTAAAAAAATAAGTTTTAAAATGCAGTGGTGAACCTTTAATCTAAGAAAAGAAATTTACCAAAGTTGTATAACTTTCGACTGAATAGTTAAGTGTTTACCAAATAATTGAATTTTAGAAAAAAACTTTATTTTTTCCCAAGAGAGATGAACTTTCAATCAAGAAGATGAACTTTTTATGAAAAGATAAATTTTTAACCAAATTGTCGTATTTTCAGCTAAAGAAAATTATTTTCTACCCAAATAGACGAATTGTTAAGAAAAAACATAATTTTTTACCAAATATGTAGTTGAATTTTCAACTTAAAAAAAAAATTTTAACCAAAAATAAAATATCTACATTTTCAAAAAAAGTAAATTTTAAACAAAAAAAAACGAGTTTCTAACAAAATACTTTAATTTCTAATCAAATAGTTAAATTTTCTGAAATACTAATGAATTTTTTAGACAAAAAGACGAATTTTCTACAGAGCTGAGTTTTGCATCCAGAAAACTTAATTTTTAAATAAAAATACGAATTTTCAACAAAATAATTGTAATTCCGACAAAGTAGTACATCTTATCAAAAAAATAAATTATTAAAAATTTTTGAATGAGAAAAAAAAATTTTACAACATTTTTGAAAAATTAAAAAAAAATTTTAATTTTTTATTTGAAAACGATACATTTTTATCTGAAAATATAACTGTTAAATTTTCAGAAAAAAAAACAATTTGTAACTAGTCCAATTTAACTAAAAAAGACAAATTTTTGCCAAAATAGTTGAATCCGGAACCAAAATGATAAATTTTCAACTAATGAAAAAAAATTTTTAACCTAAAATAAAAAAGCTACATTTTCAAAAGAAGTAAATTTTGAACAAAAAAAAACGAGTTTCTAACAAAATACTTTAATTTTTAATCAAATAGTTAAATTTTCTGAAATACTAATAAATTTTTGGGACAAAAAGACAAATTTTCTACATAGCTGAGTTTTCCATCCAGAAAACTTAATTTTTAACTAAAAATACGAATTTTCAACAAAATAATTATAATTCCAACAGGGTAGTACATCTTATCAAAAAACTGAATTATTAAAAATTATTAACATTTTGGCAAAAAAGATCATTTTCAAAAAGAAAAAAAAATTTTACAACATTTTTGAAAAATTAAAAAAAAATTTTAATTTTTCATTTAAAAACGATACATTTTTATCTGAAAATATAACTGTTAATTTTTTAGAAAAAAATCAATTTTTAATAAGTCCAATTTAACTAAAAAAGACAAATTTTGGATAAAATAGTTGAATCCGGAACCAAACAGAATTTTCAACTTATAAAGGGAAAACGTTTAACAAAAAATGGAATAGCTACATTTTTATGTAAAAAAAATCAATTTTTATCCTTAGAAAACGAATTTTTACAGAATTGTTTAATTTTTCAAGCAAGAAGTTTAATTTTTCACAAAAGTAATCTAATTATCAAACTAAAAGTATGATTTTCAACAAAAAAGCTTACCTTTGTACTAGATAGTTCAATTCTCAAGCAAAAACGTTGAAAGTTTTAAGAAATAAATGTTATTTTAACTGAAAAAGTAGAAAACGCAGCCAGATTTTTCTGAAATTATTAAACTTTGCTTCGTCTCTTTAGTTATAAACAAATAATAAATGAACATCAGACAACCTTATTTTATTTCATTTTTTTTCTGAATATATTTTCCTAAAAAAAAAAGATATTCGCAATCTTTATCAAATTTTCTACACGGATCATATTAAATATAAATTTTTCTTGAAATTGTTACTGAGAGCCTTTTTGTTTAAATTAATAATAATATAAATATTTATTATTTGCTCCTGACAAAAATATCTAAGAAAAGCTGAAAATTTCATAAAAACCCGCAGCTTCCTAGCAATTATTTAAAAGAAGATAGTTATGAACAATAATAAATTGGTTACACCATTTTTTTAAAAATTTCATTATTCATTACCTTGTTAGAAGTGAAAAGTTTACAAAAATTGGAAAATTCCAGAAAAAACCGCACTTTCTAGAATTACTATAGAAGAAGATCGTAGTAAAAAATAAAATTTTTTTTAAACAATCATGGTTGTTAACTTGCATTAGTCTTTACCCTGCTTTAAGTGAGTAGTGGACAAAAAGCTGCATATTTAAGAAAAAAGTGCAACATTTTTTAGCATTATTCAAGGAAAAATTATTAAAAATAATTCAAAATTGTTTAAACAATTACATTTGGTCACTTAAAATAATTATTATATAATTTTTATTTTTATTAAATGTATAAAAAGTGGACAATAAGTGAAAAATTAAAAAAAAACTGCATTACTATTACAACTATTATTAATTATATCAGGGGACTTGTTGAGAAGGGAATTAGAGATAGAAGAAGTATGGTAAGTCAGGGGAAGTAAACAAAAGGAAGGGTTATAAAACAAAAAATCATTCAAAAATTGGTCATGGTAGCTAGTCCCAAAGTTGTATTTTTTTCACGAGTAGGGGAAGTAATAGGAAGTGATTTAGGAGAAGAAAAGGGAAAAGAGAAGAGGAGGAAGTGATTAGAGGGAAAGTGAAGAAAGTGAGAAGAGTGGAAGTAGGGGCAGTGATGGGAGGAGTATCAGGAAAGTGAGGTTGAGTAAAGTTAGAAGTAGGGTAAGTAAGTGAAGTGTAGGAGGGAAGTAGGAGAAGCAAAGGAAGGCGTTATAGGGTACGTTTAGAGAGGGTAGGAAAATCTGGGAGAAGTAGAAAAAGTGTGGTGAAGTGAGAAGAGTAATAGTTGGGAAGTGAGGGTGATTAGGTTAAGGGAAAGGACGAGAGAGGTTAGGGGAGAGCTTAGGAAAAGAGAGAAGATATATAGGAAGGGATGAAAAGTTCAGTAAGGGACTTACGGAGAGAAAAAGTAGGGAGAATAAAGTAGGATAGGTGAGGGAAAGTAAATAAAAAAAGAGGTAGGGAGTGTGTGAATATGAAAGAAGTGTCATTAAGCGTAGGAAAGGAAGTAAGTGGGCTAGAAGAAATAGTAGGAGGTGATTTAGAGGAAGAAAAGAAAGAAGTATTCAGAGAGATAGTACAAAAAGTGAGAAAAGTGGAGGTAGGGTCAGTGGTTGGAGGTGTATAAGGAAAGTGAGGTTGCGTAAGGTTAGAAGTAGGAAAAGTAAGAAGTGTAGGAAAGGAGTAGGAAAAGCGATAGGCTATAGGGAACTTTTAAAAAGGGTAAGTTTAGGAGGAAAATGTATTAGAAAAGTGGCAATGTAAGGCGAGTGGTAGTTAGGAAGTGAGGGTGATTGGGGTAAGGGAAGTGAGGGAAGAGGTAGCAGAAGAAGGGATAAGAAGTACAAGAAGGGTTGATGGGGATAGAAAGGGACTTGTGGAGAAGAAAATTAGAGAGAGAGAAATAGAAGAAGTAAGGAAAGTAGATAAAAGAAGAATTGGTGAGGTTATAAGTAATAGGAAAATGCGAATGAGCGTAGGAATGGAAGCGAATGGCGAAGGGAAGTAAAAGAAGGGATAGGGGTTTGATATAGAGATCTTAGGAGAGAGAAATTAAAGGAGGAAGTATTAGAGGAAAAGAGAGAAAGATGGAGTAGTGGGGGCCAGAAGCTGATAGCGATGTAGTATGGAAGCGTGGGTGAGTAGGGGAAGGGGAATAGTAGAAGTAACGGGAGATGTAGTGTGGAAGCAAGGGTAAGTAAAGGATTGAAATAAGAATGATGGAATAAAGGAAAGTCACATAATGGGTATAAGAGGTCGGAGGAGAGAAGAAGAAGAGGACAAAGAAGTTGAAAATTTGGAAAAATCGGGACATCCTAACTCTCTTCTAAGAGAAAACTGCTATGAAAAATAAGGGAAATATCAGCCTGGAAATACCATTGTTTTTTTAAACGCTTTTATTTTTTTTGTGTGGATTTGAACAAATTTAGGGGCAATATAAATGGAAATTCGAAAAACAATTTGGACCACCCTAACCCTACACTCCAAAGTCAAGTGAGCCTCTGGTATTTTTCCATAATTCTGACATCACTTTTTGACTGATGGGACTTTAAAGGGAAAATAGAGCAGAGGTGTGAGGGGAAAGGTATAACATTCACCCTCCGGGTCCGATTACACGAATCGCTGCTTATTTACTGAAATGCGATACTTTTCCTTAATAGTTAACGCCACGAAAAATATTCGTGAGGAACGGGTTGCGCCACTGGTAAAAGAAAAATAAGACCCTTTTCTCGGAAAGGCACGCGCGCTAAAGTGCCCGTGCACCGGTTTGGTAGCGATATTTTCTTTTCTCGAGTTGAAGAGCAGATTCGATGTATGGGACTTGACGTTTTGATGGAGGCAATAAAAACGAGATAGATATGAGCTTGTCAGCTTATTACGCTCACGTGGTTCCTATAATTAATCAAATTACAGGATCTTGAAGAGACCATTAAAAAGGGACCGACATAAATTATTATGCTTATGACGAATTCAATGAGATAGACTCTCTCTATACTATCTTACCTTTAATCTTGCACTTAACGTCTTTTAAAACTTCAATAAAAGGTTGGTGAAACGTCTCATTTAGGCTACTAATTTAGAATTCAGTAGCTTCTAATTTTAAAGTTTTTTTCTAGATAGTAAAAGGAATAACTCGAAACAAAACAAAAATTGTTTTATACAGAAAAAAAAGAGTTTTTTAATTTTTAATAAGGTCGAAATGACACTATTTTTTCCGGATCTTTAGAGATAAGCGTATAACAAAAAGAAAAAATAAGTCAAAGTAGTCCCACTTCCATACACTTTCTTCCCTACTCCCCCTTTATTCTCCTACTTCGCCACCCTACTTCCACTTTCCAACTTCCTCTCCTCACACTTTCCCACCTCTCACTAACCCTACTTCTCCATCCTCTACTTTCTCTCTCATCACGTACATTAATACACCTCCAATAACCTTTCCTACATCTATTACGCCACTCTCCCTCTTCTACTTGTCTCCACTTCCCTTATACCCCTCCCATTACTTTTTCAACTTCCCTTAACTTCCCTTACTACTCCCTCCTCTACTTCGCCTATATTTACGTCCACGACTAACCACTAATGATTTCCCCTCCCCTACACTTTTCTTTCCCTTCTCACTTGATCATCCCTAATACCTCACTCTTCTCCCTTCTCCTATTACTTCTTCTTCTTCCACTTTCCCCACGTGTCCTCATTACCCTCCTATCGCTCCCCCTACTTTCTTTCTCCTTACTTCCCTTACTTTACTCAAATTCAGTTCCCCTCACTTCCCCTTTGCTATTTCCCCCCTCCTAAAGTCACGCCTATCCTAAGACTCTTCCCACCACTTCTCCCACTCTCGTCACACACCTCACTTAACTTCCTCTACATTTTCACCCCTTAGTTCCTATTCTAGAAAAAAAAAATTTTATTTATAATGCAACTAAGAAATTTTTTGTACTTTCGAAGTGTAGCTTTATTCAACAAAAACTTTGAATTATTAAAAACTGAAAAAAAAAAATCCATTAAATTCAACTAAAAAGGCGAATTTTTAACGAAATAGTTGAGTCTTACACAAAGTGTATGAATTTGTAAAAAAATGGTTAAGTTTTTAGGCTTTAAAGTCAAAAGTTATAGAAAAAATATGACTTTCAACCCGGAAAAGAAGAGTTTTTAAAAAGAAAATTAATTTTCAATAAGAAAAAAGGATTTTCGACTAAATAGTTTAATTTTCAACTAAATAAGACAAATTCGGAACTAAAAATGAAATTTAAAGATTTTTCGTTCAAAAGCTAGTTTTAAAAAAACTGATTTTCAACAAATTAATTTTTTAATTAAATTATAAGCGACAAAGGTTTGAAAAAATACAAGAATTTTCAAGTTACAAAAGAAAAATTTTATACCAAGAATAAAATAGCTACGTTATCATATAAAAAATTATTTTAAAAAAAATCACTTAATTATTAAATTTGCCAATATTTTAATTTTTAATCAAATAGTTTAATTATCTACCGTAGTAGTTAAATTTTAAACCAAAAATATGAATTTTTAATAAAAAAGGTAATTTTCAACCAAGTAGTTCAATTTTTTACCAAATTGTTTAAATTTTAAGACAGAAGGAAGAATTTTATATAAAACATTTGATTTTTCAACAAAAAAGGTAATTTACGAAAAAATAGTAAATGTTTCCAATAAAACAATAAATCTTTAAACAAAATAAAAAATCATTTTTTAAGGAGGTATTTTAAATTCAAACTACATAGTTAATTTTTCCATTTAAAAATATATAATTTATCAACGAAACGTATAATTTTTAATATATTAACAAGATATATTTTTATATTAAACCAAAAGAAGTTAAATTTAACCAAAAATACCAATTAAAAAAAAAAGTTGAATCTTTAACCAAAACAGATTACCTTTCAATTAAAAATTTTAATTTTCACCAAAAAATAAAATTGTTTCATTTTCAATTAGGTTATGATTAATTCTCAACCAAAAAAACTAATATTCACCAAATTAGTTAAGTATTCAACCGAAAAACTGAATTTTCAACTAAATTCAGGATTCTTAAAAAAGAAAAATGTTAAAAAAAGACTTTAATATTTAACCAAAGAGTTGAATTTTTCACAAAAAGGTAGATTTTGAAAGCAAGAAAATTGAATTCATACAAAAAAGATAAATTATTAACAAAATACATGAATTTTTAACCAAGTGCTTAAATTTTCAACTAAAAAAAAAATTTTTAACCAAAAATTAAATATCTCAAAAAAAATTTAACTAAATAAAACGAATTTCCAACATAATTGTTTAATTTAAAAATAAATAGTTCAATTTATACCACAAGTGTGTAGTTTTAAAAAAAATATAAATTTTTACAAAAAAATTTATTTACGATTAAATATTTAAAGTTTTAACTTAAATTATGTATCTTCAAAAAACCAAAAAAATAAATTTTCAATAAAGTATTTATAATTAACACCAAATAGTTACTTTTTCATTTAAAAAAATTATCAGCAAATGATGAAACAGTTGATAATTCAACAAAACTTTTTTTATTTTTGAATAAAAAACAGCTGAGTTCAACAAAAAATAACTAATTTTCAACAAAATTTTTGAATGTTTAACAAAAAAGATTAATTTTCAACCAATTAGTTGCAACTTTAACCAAAAAGGATAAATTCTTTGAT
>JAUELO010000240.1:1353046-1364035 GCA_032357855.1 Amphibolips quercusostensackenii | reverse complement strand
TATATGTAACATTAAAAACTTCCTTCATTATAATAGTAGTAAAATAAATATAAAAAACATTTAAAAAGTAGTAAAACTGATTACAACACACTATTTTAAAATGTTTAGTTTGTGAAAATTACATTTTTAAATTAGTCCGTCAATATTAGTAAATTAAAAACATACTTATGACATTTAAATTTATATTTCAGGTGTTTTTTTCGGTAGAAAATTATTGACACTAATTATTTCTACAATATTATGAATTTACATTATAATTATTAACAAATGGGCTTATCAATAACATTTCACGTAGAAATAGATGCCTATCATAAAATGCTAGGCATATGCCTCGCACATACGTGCCTCTCACACTGTGCGACGCATTTTCCTCACACGCACGGGGCTCTCATAAAATGCGACGCATATGCATCACATCCTGCACGCACCGCGTGCATGGCATGCTGTGCGGGTAACGTGCCTCGAACAGTTGTTATCTGGGAACTTTTGACATTACTCATTAGTAAGCTCTTATATTTAATTCTCCAACATATCAACATTGAATCTTCCTTTTATTTTTATTAATTTATGTAAATTTTTATTTCTTCTACACACAGTTTTCCCTTCTTTTTTCTAGTTTATTATGCACAAGAGCCTGTAATTAATAATTTAATGTTCGTAACTATGTCTTAATATTATACCTAATCTGATACGATTTCTGAGGTCTATTCTATTTATTCAGATTATAGATCTAGTTGAAAGATTAATTATATGTTCAACCGATATGTGCTTGCACAAGTTTGTAATGCCCATGTATTATCATGTTCGTCAGAGGCTTAGATGGCTATTTAGCCCTAGATACTTTTCTTCAGTAAATGCGAAATATAAACACAATTAATGGAATTAATGCATTTTTATAAAGATATATGGATACTGAGGAGAAGCTCCTTCTTCAAAATGGTTGGATAGGGCCGTTAACTTTTCACAAGAACGGAAAACAGTTACAACGACGTGACTTCTTCAGTACCTTCCTTGTTGGCGTGCACTTACTGGTCAATACGAGTATGCTCACTCGTCTAATTCAAGACTGTTATGGCAGTAACAAATTGTAACCGAAGCGCCCATTAGCTCGATGATCTCGAAGGGAACGGGTCAAACCACTCAGTGACGGACTAAGAAATGAGGAATTGCCCGCGAAAGATTGGCTCGAAGCACACTTATGACCATTTTCAGAGTGAACACTTCTCCGAAGTAATCGCTCAAAACTTGATTAGAATTTGATCAGATAACGATTTGATGATTCTGAGTCTAAGATTCAGCGGATGGCAATTATCATGTTTGTTTCCTTCATCTTAGAGACGAATCTAATTGAATTGTTCCTCTCTCTCTATTTACTTGTCAGAACTGTCGAAACAATTACATCAGACATTTTTTTGAAAAGAGGATAAATGGTAGGGAGTTTATTTTTTCACTGGAAATTTGTATAACATACAGTAGAAAAACCTATACAGTTGTTTTAAATGACACTTTATATCACCTGAAATAGTGCATGCTTAACAAAATTTAATGCCCCCTTCCCCCATCGTTATGTAACTTTCAGGAAACTGATTTTTTACTATAGACCAATACCATCTCAAATCAGGCAGAGGTCCAGATTACTATCAATCAATGGTAAAAATAAAGGAACACGTATTTTACAGTTTGATCCAAAACTTTTTTTTGATTTGTTACAGTCATTGGAAGGATACCAGCGATTTGTCCAAAACTGGCCAAATTTTTTTCAAAATGCAGCATTTTCTGAACGATTGTGAGTATTTAGGGTTTTATTTTGTTTTCATTTAACGTGCGGGAATTCTTGCTTTTTCAGTTAATCGCAAAACAATAAAAAAAAAAAAATGATAATTTCTTAAAAGAAATACATAGTAATGTGTACTGAATACCTATTAGGTTTCATTTTTAAAAACCACTGCGTCATATTGCCAGAAAGCAATTTATGAAAAATCGATTTTTTGCATTTTCTCGAAAACAACGAAAAATACAAGAAAATGCTTAGATACAAGTTTACACGTCTTAGTTCTATAAAAAATATATGTTGCTTTTTTGTGATATGTTGAATTTTGGAAACATGAAAAGAAGATTGCCAGGAAAACCCCGTCTACTTTATTTTTTTAAATAATTTTTAAAAGTTTCTGTCAATATGAAAAAGCTATGTCATTTTTATGCAGGCTAAAATATTTTTAGGATTAGGATATTTTTTAACATTTTTTTCTTCTAAACAATGCAAGATATTATAAAAGAACAAGAGGTCTTTTTTGGGAAACTTTTCTAGGTGAAAAAAGTTTCATCTGAACATTTTTTTGCACCTTTCGTAGATTCCGATAAGAATGCGAAAATCGATTATTCCCAAATAATTTTTTTTAAAGTGAAGCAGTAGCTTGCCATTTAAGAAACTCCAGATATATGTAGTATATATTACCATATATTTATAAAAAAAAAAATTTAATTAAAAAATGTACGGTTTTTGAGAAAATGCACTTTCTACAAATTCTGAAAAATATCCGTCATTTCATCATTCTTCAAATGTTCTCAAAAGTTTTTTCTGTACATTTTTGAGAACTCGCAGGTAATCTTCGAATGATTGTAAAAAAATAAAAAATAAACTTCTGAATCAAATTGTAAAATACATGTTTTTTTTAATAGAATGGTACATCGCCATTCGAATGATATATCCAAATACTAAATTATTCTGACATCATGACCTAGACCTTCTTGAAGTTCTGCCAAGAAAAATAACGTCACGTAGGGTTTGGTATTCTATCAGGATAACCTCTGATTTGTTAAATCTTTTTTGGATGTCACTTTTGTCCACCGCCAATTTTACAAGTTTTTCAACATTCAATTTTTGTTTTATGCGTGTAAAAATTACTAGCAAGTTTTTATATGCACAGTTTTTAATTGAAAAACATATTATAAAATCATGTTTTAGACAAAATTATTTTTGATCAATATATAATTCTTTGAAATATTAACAAAAATATTTTTCTTATATATGGACGACTACATAGGTTTGATTTGAAATTCTCTCAATTTTGCACATTTGTTTGCATAGATTCAAATACCTTAAATTTATTTATTTTGTAAACTACTGCTTTCAAATTGTACATTTTCAAATGTTTTGTTTGAAAATATTGTCTCATTTTGATTTATTTTTAAAATTATATGGATTGTATGCAAAATTATTTGTGCATCCGAATAAGGTTATCAATTCGTCGTTGTCTATTATTGACCGTTTGAACTGCACATTGCTGCATTCCTAATTTATTTCATTTTTAATAACACCCGAGTGAAAGCAATAAATGACATTGAACTGAGGGGTCGTACATAAACTGCGTTACCAATTTTGGATGATCTAACCAAAAAGATGACCTTATCAAAATAGTTGAATTTTCAATCTACAAAGGTACATTATTAACCAAATGGTTGCGTGTTTAAGCAAAAAGATTTTAAATTTAACCAAAAACAGTTGAATTTTTAAGCAAAACGAGGAATTCTTGAAAACTCAAATCAAAAAGAAAGATTTTTAAACAAATAGTTGAATCCGTTAGCAAAAAGAAGAAATTTTCAATAAAGCAGATTATGTTTTCAACAAAAAAGTTGAATTTTCTACTAAATAGTTGATCTTTCAACTTATAAAGGATAGATTTCCAACCAAAAAAGGAATAGTTATATTTTCAAATAAGAAAATTAACTTTTAGCTGAAAAAAAGAAGTTTCAACAAAAAAAGTTACATCTCAATCGAAGAGTTGAGTCTTAGAAAGAATTAATTTTCAACCAAGTAGCTGAATTTTCAACAACAACAACAAAAGAATTTTTGACCAAATAGTTACATTTTCAACCTATAAGATGAATTTTTCACCAAGAAAATTTATTTTCTACCAAAAAAATACAAATTGTATACAAAAAAGTATATTTTCTACTTAATAGTTTAAATTTAATATAAATAGTTTAATTTTTACCCAATTAGTTGAATTTTGAACCGAAAATATAAATATAAAAAAAATTAGTTTTCAACCTAATAGTTTCATTGTCTGCTAAATTGTTGAATTTCCAGGCCAAAAATAAGAATTGTCTACAAAACAGTACATTTTTAAAACCAAAAATATTAATTTTCTGCTAAAACAACAATTAATTTTTTTAAAGTAGGGTAAATATAAACCCACTAGTTAATTTTTTTCAAACAAAAAAAGTGTAATTCTCAATGACACATGTAAAAGTTATAATATTAACCAAAAAATACTAATTTTCAACAAAATAATTGAATCCTCAACCAAAAGAGTTTAATTTTTAACCAAGCAGTTTTGATTTAAACCAAAAAAAAAAGAATGTTGAATCTTGAAAAAATTAATTTTCAAGAAAACAGTTGAACATTAAACCTTAGAGATAATTTTATAACAAAGAAGATTAATTTTATAAAAATTGAATAGTTACATTTTAAACTAAAGAGGTGAATCTTCAAACAAACGAAAAATTAATTTTTAACAAATTAGTTCAACTTTCAACCAATTAGTTGAATTTTTCCCCCAAAAAGATGACTTCTTAACAAAATAGTTGTATTTTCAACAAATTAATTAAATTTTCAACCCAATAGTAGAATTTTTAACCAAACGAGAAATATATAGTAGAAGTATGTAGTAGAGATATGTAGTTGAAATATAATCGTAGACTTTTCAACCCAAAAATAGTTGCGATTTCACATTTGGTAACTTAGTTTATGGACAGTCCCATATGGTTTTGGGTCTTACGGCTTAAGACATGCGGTCTTGGAACCTAAGTTTTTGGATCCTACGGTTTGAGACTAACGATTATGAGCCTTATGGCCTGTGACTTTTGATTCTTGGTCTTACAGCTTCAAACTTGGAGCTTTAGAACTTATGTGATTGGGCCCTACTCTATGCTTTGGAACTTACGATATTATAGGACTTGCGGTCTGGTACTTATGTTTTTATGCTTTACGGTTAGAGACATGCTATCTTGGAACTTATGTTTTTGGGACTTACGATTTCGGGCCTTACTTTTTGAGAATTGCTATCTTGGAACTTACGGTTTTGAGTCGGAGGGCTTGCACTGAGAAAAATGGAATTTGAAAAATAGTGACTAAGTCCTGTATTTCGAGGTAATCATATACAGGACGAACTTCGCTAGAAGAGTACTCGGCGCCGAGCGTTCCATAAAGAATTAGAGTGCTACCTACAGTTGCGCTTGGAATGGGACTAGAGCAGTTCAGGATTGAGTCCTGGAAGGGAGCGGAAAGGGATCGCGAATATTCATCGTGGACCCCGATTCCTCAACTTCCTTTTTTCAGACCGGGAGTACTGAACAAAATCCTGGATTTCTGGGATTCGCTTTGAAATTTCCAGTGCTTAAAACTTTTTCCGGAATCTCAATTTTTTTCCGTATGGCTCTAACGATTTTTGCTTTTGAGCCTTACGGATTTACAGTTTTGATCGTAGTTTTTCGTTGATTAATCTTGTGTTTTGTATTTTAAGTATCATGTTTTTGAGATTCACGGTTCTGAATCTTATGATTTTGAACGTGCTGTTGGGAAATTACAAGGAAAGGTCGCGAGATGTGCGTCGCTGATTTTACTGGGGCTTCACAGGGTAAAAGTGCATAAAAATCGATTAGGTGCGTATTTTTTCTTTCGATCCAAAATGGGCCTTAGTTCCTTGATAACTCAGAAACGAAGGCCAGTTGGTTCAAAAGAAAAAATACGCACGTAATATATTTTGATGTACTTTCACCCTGTGAAGCCCCAGTCGAATCGGCGACGCACATCTCGCAAGCTCTCCTTTTTAGTTTTTGGGATTGGGAGTAGGAAAAACGTTTATATTTATTATTGGTTTCATTATCAATCTAATTATAGTATATTGCATAGCAAGAGGGAGAGAAACGTCTTTCCATGTTCCGAAAACATTGCCAAAGCCATGAGTAGACGGCTTTCCTCCAAGGAATGCACTGTATTTTTTGTTTGGTAGAGACGCGCATAATGTGAAGCGTGTTTTGCTGGTCTACATTTGATACCTGCTATATAAAATGTTGGACCTCATACCCTAACACCTCTGTTCTACTGCGAGGTCCAATATTATATGTGCGTCTGCGTACGCCGCTCGAAAACAGATGTTACGGTCAGTCTGTGAGCAGCAGAACACGCTCATTTTGTGTGGCTGCCATAACAAAGAACTATTTGTTCACAGTAATAATTTAAAATGATTATATATTATTTAAACATTTCAGTTTTAAATCAATTCAAACATTTTGAATAGTCTACGAAACCCTTTCTTGAGTCAGGTTTTGTTAAGTACGTATATTAATTGATTAAGTACAGATGGTTTTTTCAATGCTGAGAAAATAAACTATTTAGAAGAATTTCTAAATAAGTAGCCTCTTGGGTTATTTTCATTGACGAAATTTCCATACAGCTAAAAATAAAAGACCGAAGGCTGTTGTTTGAAAGTCGATTATATTCAAGTTTTCTGCAAAATTGCGTGGGTCAATTACTTTCGCAAGACTGGTTGGTATATCTCATCTGTGTCACAGCAATAAATAATTGCTTCCGTTAAGGGTGTTACACATAACGCGTTAAACCATATTACACAATGGACGGGCAACAATGAGTCGCTCAACTTATTGTTGGCGTTAACACGTTTAGCTCTTCATGTAATATCGGTACCGTTCATTTTTTCATTTTATTTCGCATATTGCTGTAACCGCGGTCTGGAAACTGATGCATCGACAAGCTCCATAACTTCCTCTTCGGCAATTGCCATTCCAGCCTGACAATTTTATATTCGCAATATGATATGCAGATTAAAAAATAAAACATAAAAAATAAGTAAATTGACTTTTTATAACTTTATTTTCTCTTGTCAATAATTATAAGTTAGCGAAAATATATTACAATTTTAAAATGAAGTGAAAGTACTACCAAATATAAAAAATATAAATACCGCGAGAGTTTAAGTGATTTCTTCAATAAATTCTATCTTTCAATTAAGCACAATCTTAAGCGTCAAATTTCTTCTCTTCAATAATGAAAAATAGCTTTGATAGAATGAAAAAAAATATAGAAAATGCATCATGTTTCTTTTAAAAGCGTTGACAAAAAATTTAATGAACGCTATTAGTTAAAAAAATGAGGAAAATATGTAAATAGCGTCTGACTTGGTTATCATTTTTCTTTCCATCAATTGAGTCTAAACTTTGCTTCTCGTTTATCTTGTTTAAGAAACTGGTTTCTGAAATAGATACAGTGTTGCATTTGCTTACATATGTTGCGTATTTCTTGCAAATTTGTGATTTCGCGTGTACTAAACAATTTTCTTATAAAATTTTTTTTGTTTAGAATACCTGTTCGTTCTTTGTCACAAATTATCATTGAACATTAATCTCAATCTCACTAATGACATATTTTTCCTTATATTAATATGTAAATTTTATGACATAAATTATAATTTATTCAGTATAGCCCAAGTCGCCAGATAATTAATATTTGTTGAATGAGATTCCTAAAAAAACTTTACATTCTGAAACTTGAGATCTATAGAAAATTTCGAATAAGCAGATTTCAAAATTGATCAGGTTTGGTTGTTTCCCTGTAGTTGATAAATTAAAATTGTAATTTCGAATTGAAGACTTTCATATGGACAATTTTAAATGGCAAGCCTTCAAAAATGCAAAATTTTAATTGCAGTACTTTCAAACGGGGTAATTTATAACATACGGCTTAAATTCGGAAATTCCTAAATTGATAGTTTAAATTACTTTAGGTGGGTGGTTTTAACCAGAATCTAGAACCAGTTGAGGCTTGAACTAACTGCAGATTCTTGAAACAGTTTTGAGTGATTTATCTAATCAATTAAGTCAATTAAGGGGTGTCAAAATTTACCCCACATGTCTTAAATTTCCCTTTGGCAGTATGCAAAATATTCAGCAGTAATAATTGGTTTTCGAAATTTTAACTAAACTTCAGAGGTCGATTTTGAGCTAATAATATTGTTGGAAAAAATAAATTCTATTTTTTGTAAAATAGTTCATTTCCTGTATGCCGCCGGTGAAAGTTGACAGTAAAGACATTAAAGTAGACACAATTCTGAGTGAAACTAAAAAAAGAAAGCTCCAGCTTTAACAGCGTCGAAATTTTCATTTTAAATCAAAAACAGGTGAATTGAACTAAAAAGACAAAAATTTAATGAAACTTGATTCCTCGACGAAGAAAGATTTTTCAGTGAATCGAGAAAAAAATTTCATCCAAAAATTAGAATTTTCATGTCAAAAAAGATGAATTTTAAAACAAGAAGATTAATTTTCTACTTTAAAAGACGAATTCTTAACAAAATACTTTAATTTTGAACCGAAAAAGGGAATTTTTAAGCTAAAAAGACGAGCTTTTTATAAACCTTGTTGAATTTGCAATCAAATAATTACATTTTTAATCAAAAATATAAATTTTCAATCAAGAAAATTAATTTTCTATTAAAAAAGATGAACTTTCAACAAAATGTATACGTTTTTAAGCAAATAGTTGCATTTTAAACAAAGAATATTTTTTTGACCAAAAAAGAAGAATTTTGATCAAAATACCTAAATTTCTAACTAAATAGTTAAATTTTCAACCAAGAACATTGATTTTCTATCAAAAAGATAAATTTTTAATAAATTACATACATTCATAACCGAATGGTTGATTTTTAAACTAAAAAGGTCAACTCTCAACTAAAAATGTAAAAGTTAAATTATCATCGAACAAAATTAATTTTTAATATAAACAAAAAAACGAATCATCTATAAAATAGTTGGATCTTCTATAAAACTATTGAATTTTCAAGACGAAAAGAAAAAAAGAATCAAGTAGTTGTATTTTAATTTAAAGAAATTAGTTTTTGATCGAAAATTTTTTTCAACAAAATACATATATTAATTACTAAACAATTAAATTTTGAATAAAAAAATTATTTTTCTACTAAAGCGACGAATTTTTAACAATTTACAGAAATTTTGAACCAAATATATAGTTGAGTTTTCTACCATATCGTTGAATTTTCAACTCGATAATATTAAATTTTCACTTTAAAAAATCAATTTTTACACCTAAATAGGGAAACCTTAACAATAAAGTTCGATTTTCAACTAAATAATTACATCTTCAACTAAGAAGATTTTTTTACCAAAAAGATGAATTTTGATCAAAATCCATAAATTTATAACCAAATAGTTGAATTTTCAACCAAAAAGATTAATTTGCTATCAAAAAGAAAATTTTTTAACAAATTACATACATTTTTAACCGAAGAGTTGATTCTTGAACTAAAAAGATCAACATTCAACCAAAAAAATACCAGTAAAATTATCATTGAAAATATTTAATTTTTAATTTTAAAAAACGTGTAATCTACAAAACAGTTGAATCTTCTATAAAACTATTGAAATTTGAAGTAAAAACTAAAAAGAATCAAGTATTCATATTTTAGGTTAGAAAAAATAGTTTTTAACACAAAAAAATTAAAAAATATATATATATATATAATTAACGAAAAAATTGAATTTCCAACCAAAAACATTATTTTTCTACTAAAAGCGACGAATTTTTTACAATTACAGAAATTTGAAACCAATTATACAGGGCAGCGACAAAATATGGGAACTTCTAGAAATCTCTGCGGTTTGTTAAAAAAAAATCTTTAACCAAAAATAAATAAAAAATTAATTTTTTAAGAAAGTAGTTCGACCTTTAACAAAGAAGTTAAATTGTAAACCTAAAAAGATAAATTTTGAATAAAAAATATAATAATTGCTATTTCAACAAAAAAGATTTTAATTTTAAATAAAACACAATATAATTTTACTAAAAAAGACGAATTTTTATCAAAAGTTAAATCGTCAACAAAAACAGATTAATTTTTAACCAGCAAGTTTGATTTTCTAACAAAAAATACGACTTTTTTATACAATGCATAATTTTCAACTAAATAGTTGAATATTCAACCTAAAAATGTAAATTTTCCCAAAAAAAAGAGTTAGTTTTTAACCAAAGAGATGAATTTTCTTCTAAAATTATGAATCTTTATGCAAAAAAATGATTATTCGAGAAAGTTGTTCAATTTTCAACGCAGAAGTTGAATTGTAAAGCTAAAAAGATGAATTTTTAGTGAAAAATATTATAGTTGATATTTTAATCAAAAAATGCTTTAATTTTAATTAAAACACTATATAATTTAATCAAAAAAGACGAATTTTCAGCAAAACAGTTGAATCGTCAACCAAAAAAGATTAATTTTCAACCAAACAGTTGCATTTTTACCAAAAAAGTTTGATTTTCCACTATAAAAGACGAATCTTTAATAAAAGGCATACTTTTTCTAACCAAACAGTTAAATCTTTAATGAAGAAGTTTAATTTTCTGCTACAAAATACGAATTTTTAACCAAATAGTTGAATTTTCAGTCTAAAAAGATCAGCTTCTAACCAAAAGTGGAATAAATAAATTTTCATTAAAAAACAATCATTTTCAAATTATAAAAGCGAATTTTTTAAATAAAAAAATTGAATTTACAATTAATTTATTGAATTTCTAAGCCTGAAGGTCAAATTTTCCAAAAAACAGTCAAATTTTCAACAAAAAAAGTTGAATTATCACAGTTGAATTATCAACTAAAATAATGAATCTTCAACCAGAAAAATTAATTTTTAATAATGTAGCTAAATTTTTAACAAAGGAGTTAAATTTTTAACGTAAAAAGATAAATTTTTAACCAAAATTGTACCCAATGTAAGACAGCGTAGATTCCCTCCCCCCTCCCATACAAAAGACCAAGCAATTTATGCATGGTCCCAAGTATCCACATGCTTTCAGGCTTTTTATGAATAAGACATCATAATGGAAAAATGTAAATGAAGGGGAATTCGTCACCTTATTATATTCAATTTGAAAATTCTTTTAAATAATTACGGAGC
>JAUELO010000240.1:1342910-1352946 GCA_032357855.1 Amphibolips quercusostensackenii | reverse complement strand
ATATGAATTTTTAACAAACTAGTTCAACTTTCAACTAAGTAGTTAAATTTTCAACTAAAAAAGATGAATTTTAAACCAAATATTAAAATTTTTAACAAAAAAGATTACTTTTCTAGCAAGAAGATAATTTTCTACCAAAAAATACTAGTTTTTAACAAAATAAATTAATTTCCATTAAAATTGTTAAATCCTCAACCGTACAAGATTAATTTAGACCCAAACAGTTGCTTGTATAGTTAACTAGAAAAGATAATTTTGAATAAAAAATATGAATTTTTAACAAAAAATTGAATGGTTACATTGTTACTTTAAAAAAATGATTTTCTTAACTCAAAAGATAAATTTTCCAGCATGATGATGTTCTCCCAAAAAACTCGAATTTTTAACAAAATATATTAATTTTCAACAAAATCGTTTAAATGTAAAGCCAAAAGACGAATTATCTACAAAACGGTTGAATTTTCAATCCGAAAATATGATTTATCAACAAACAGAAAAATAATTTTTTACCAAATAATTAAATTTATACCAAAAACGTGAATTTTCTTCCAAATTGTTGAATCCTCAACCATACCAGATTGATTTAGACCCAAATAGTTGCATTTTTAATATAAATAAATAAATAAATTTTAAACCAAAAAAGACGAAATTTTAACAAAGTACGTAAATTTTTAACTAGAAAAGATAAATTTTTAATAAAAATATAAATTTTCAACCAAACGTGAACCGACTAGATTTATTTAAGCCCAAGCAGTTGCATTTTTAATAAAAATGGATGAATTTTCAACCAAAAATGGAATGGTTGCATTTTTAGTTGAGGAAATTGATTCTCAATTTCAAAAAACAAAAAATGAATTTTTAACAAAATAGTTACATTTTCAATGAAAAAGATGAATTTTCAACTAAAATTATGAATCTAAAAAAATTGAATTTTCAACAAAAGAGTTCAACCCAAAAGATGATTTTTTAAGCCGGAAGATTAATTGTTTCTAAATGAAATGGTAAATTTTCCACCAAGGAGGTGAATCTTAAAAAATATAAACTCTTAACAAACTGCTCTAACTTCAAACCAAGTAGATAAATTTTCAACTTGAAAATGAACTTTGAACCAAATAGTTAAATTTTTAACCAAAAAACCGAATTTTTAACAAAATCCATGAATTTTCAACTAGAAAAGATCAATTTTAATTAAAAAGTATTAATTTTTAACCAAAAGTGGAATGGTTACATTGTTAGTTAAAAAATTGATTCTTATTTAAAAAAACGAATCTTAAAAAAAATAGTTACATTTTTAATAAAAAAGATGAATTTTCGACTAAAATTATAAATCTAAAAAATTGAATTTTCAACAAAAGAGTTCAACCCAAAAGATGATTTTTTAACCCGGAAGAATAATTGTTTTTAAATAAAAAGCTAAATTTTCAACTAAGGAGGTGAATCTTGAAAAAATATTTTTACACAAATTTTCAACAATTTTTTAATTTTTAACAAACTAGTTTAATTTTCAACCAAGTAGATGAATTTTTAACCATTAAAGATTAATTTTGAACTAAATATTTACATTTTTAACCAAAAAGTGGAATTTTTAATAAAATACATGAATTTTTAATGAAATACATAAATTTTTAATAAAAAATATCAATTTTTAACCAAAAATGGAATGGTAACATAGTTAGCTTAAAAAATTTATTTTCAATTTAAATAAAAACGAATCTTAGAAAAATAGTTACATTTTCTATAAAAAAAAGATGAATTTTCAACTGAAATTAAGAATCTAAAAAAATTAAATTTTCTTCAAAAGGGTTCAAACCAAAAGATGATTTTTAACCCGAAAGAATAATTGTTTTCAAATGGAATGTTAAATTTTCAACTAAGGAGGTGAGCATTAAAAAAATATTTTAAACCAATTTTTAACAATTTTTTAATTTTTAACAAACTAGTTTAATTTTTAACCAAGTAGATAAATTTTCAACCATTAAAGATTAATTTTGATCCAAATATTTAAATTTTTAACCAAAAAGTCAAATTTTTAATAAATTAAATAAATTTTTATTAAAATAATGAATTTTTAATAAAATACATAAATTTTTAATAAAAAATATCCATTTTGAACTAAAAATAGAATGGTTACATTGTTCGTTAAAAAAATTGATTCTTAAATTAAAAAGAAATAACGAATTTTTAGAAAAATAGTTACATTTTTAATAAAAATGATACATTTTCAACTGAAATGATAAACCTTAAAAAAATTGAATTTTCAAGAAAAGAGTTTAACCCAAAAGATGATTTTGTAATCCGAAAGAATAATTGTTTTTGAATGGAATGTTAAATTTTCAACTAAGGAGGTGAATCTTAAAAAAATATTAATTTTTAACAAACTGGTTCAACTTTTAACCAATTAGATGAATTTTAAACTAAAAAATGTAAATTTTAAACCAAAGAGTTAATTTTCAATCAAGGAGGTGAATCTTTAAAAAAATATGAATTTTCAACAAACTAGTTCAACTTTCAACCAAAGGATGATTTTTCCAGCAAGAAGATTAATTTTCTACCAAAAAACAAGTTTCCAATTAAATACTTTAATTTTTAACAAAATTCTTGAATCTTCAACCAAACCAGATTAATTTAGACCCAAACAGTTGCATTTTTAATTTAAAAAAGTATGGATTTTTAACCAAGAAGATTATTTTCAACCAAAAATGGAATGGTTGCATTGTCAGTTAAAACAATTGATTCTCAATTCAAAAAAACTAATTTTCTAACAAAATATTTACATTTTCAATAAAAAAGATGAATTTTTAACTATAATGATGAATCTGAAAAAATTGAATTTTCAGCAAAGGAGTTAACACAAAAATATGATTTTTTAAACCATAAGATTAATTTTCGAAAAATGGATTAGTTAAACTTTCAATCAAGGAGGTTAATCTACACACAAAAAAATGAATTCCTAACAAAAAGTCCAACTTTCAACCAAGTAGCTGATTTTCTTACCTAAAAGGTGATTTTTTAACTAAATAATTGCATTTTCAACAAAATAATAAAATTTTCAACCAAATACTAGAATTTTGAACCAAATTAGATTTTGAACTAAATTAGATTTTGAACTAAATTAGATTTTGAACTAAATTAGATTTTGAACCAAAAATACAATAGTAGACTTCAAATAAAAGTACATAGTTGATTTTCCTTTTTGGGTTCTGTTAAATTAGTTCGCATTTAAGTGAAAAATGGAGAGAAAAGGTATATTTCTTAAAACAGAAAAAAAAAATTCTTTGAAATTTATCATCAGGGAAGGTACTAAATGTTATCTAAGTTCCTAACGTTACTTCCACTGACCCCCGTCCTTTACCCCTTGTTAAAGACCGTAGTTATTAGCGTGACCTCCTCCCCCCTCAAATTGGTTTCGTAGTTTATGGACGGCCCCTTACGTAATTCTCAAGTTATTGTTTGACGTAAAATTAAATTGTAGTTTGAGGACTTCTGAGAGCACAGAAAACAGCGGGATCATTTTGGTAGCAGCACATTTGTCATGCACTTGAAATAATATTTTTTTTCTCAAAATGAGAATACTTTGTGAAATTATAACATGAGCATAGCTGCATTATAATTCTTTGCTGTCTCATTTTTGTTACTACTCAAAGTAATACCAAATCAGCGTACTTCTGAGGGTCGGCGTTTTTCTGTGAGAGATTGGTTGATGATTATGATCTTAGGGGCTCTTTGAAAGAACACAAGAGGGTAGAATATTGCATAGGACCACTTGCTGTTCTTGTTGCTCGTACCCACGTTTCCGGTGTATATGCCGATAACTCAGTACGATAACTCCTGGTGTATCAACTCTCACAACCCCATCTTCATGCACACAGTCACAGCCACAAAGAAATTGAATCGCAGAAGGCATTTGCGCACAAAACGTTAGCACAACATGAGGGGTGGGAGAGTTGGAGATAAGCCTTTTGGATATTGCTCTCACCTACACCTAGTGCAAGACTTCAGTCCTCAGTTGGAAGTCGAACCTCGGTCCGTCGGTGTCAGGATTTAACCAAGTGTAACTCATTAATCGATATTTGATTTTGATAAAAAGGAAGAACAAATCTCTTCCTTACCCTGATTTTGATTCTCAACTTTTTCCAAGGAATCTTCTTTCCGGAATACTCGAAAGATAAAATAAATTCGAGCACAAATCAGTGCCGACGGTTTCCCGTGGTAGTGGAAAAGTATTATTTTCTGTGTTTTTTTTTTCGTTGTCTTTTTAGTTTACAATTACGTAGTCGAAAGTTTAGTGCGCGTGAGTGGTTTTTGAGAATATTGTGTTTGCGGTGAAAAATTGAAAATTGTGAAAAGCAAGGACTGCTCAAGACTTTTTATAGGTAGAGTTTTTCCCACTTTGTTTATAAATGTGTTTGTTTACATCGAATCGATATTGAATTGCAAATTTTAGAAGAGTGATTTGTGATATACTTATTAAACTGGAGTCAAAATTGCGAGAAAAGTTTTGAGACAGGTTTCACATTTTGTTGGAAAGATTTCAACTGATCTGAATCCATGAGAGTTGTTCAAGATTTTTAAGGGCTTTGTTTTCTGAACTTGTTCAAAACTTTCCTAGTTTAAATTTGAATGATCTGATTTAGGAATGGAAAATATTCCAAACTCGGGGAGAATTCTGATAACCAAATGCATGAAATCTCGACAGAGAGGAGGAAGTTGACTCGGTTCGCAGAATTTGATTAGCGATTGGCTTTATCCTTGATTACACACAATATAATGAGACGTAGACGTACAAAAGAACGTCACGGAGATATCCAAGGATTGCAAATATTTAATGTCATGCTGTGGTTACCGCACCAGACAGCACCAGACGTTAATCGATAAGCCTTCCACCTCGTACGATTCATTCACGTCCAGATAACAAGGGCTGCCTTCCTTACATCTGTCAAAAATTACAAGTCTTGTGCAGTGGTGTATTCCTAAAAGAAAAAGTGTCCTAGTGGTACTTTCCATAAACTGTGTTATCGGTTTGAGGGGGAGGGGGCCAAAAACTAAGGTCGGTAACAGAGGGCGGGGGGTTATCAGCGTAAATAAATTTGTGAACTTGGATAACAGTTAGAACTTGAACCCTGTAAGAAAATTCAACTATAATATTGGTTCGGAATTCATCTCTTTGCTTAGCAATTCTATTATTTGCTTGCAAATTTAATTATTTTGTTCAAAATGCTACTATAATGTTAAGTCATATTTTTTACCAAAAGTTCAACGACTCTATTAAACTGGATATGAATTCGATTTCGAGTGTTTCCGCTTCTTATTTATATTCATGTGGTGCTCATTTAACGAGCACTTTGCTTTCTCGTAGAGGAAGCATTATTGGTTTTTTAAATAATAGACGAGCTAAAGTTTTCATTTTGATGAATTTAAAAATAGAAATTTATAAAAAATACAAAATGAAAAAATAAATACACTGTAAAAACAAAGTATTATTCCAGGGCTAGTTTCAGGTATTACAATAAGACTAAAAAAAAAAAGAATCTCGACTGGTTCTAAAATGAGATGACTGGTGGGATCCTCAGAATCGTTTATTTGCATTGAAAATAACAGGATGGAATTATCCTATTCAAAAACAGGAATCGAAAAAAATGATACTGTAAAAAAAGGGATTTCTAGTTTTTAGAGTGTAATGCAAAAAGTGTTTGAAATACAATGACAAATCAGACAAATCAAATTTTGTATTTGAAATGCTAATTTTTTGAGCTGGAAAAGTGAAGGGGGAAATTCTGTCGCGCCCTATCCTTTTCCCAGCTTTATGATTTTTTTTTTTAAATTGGCAGAATTATTTTGTTTCAAAATGTATGATCAAAAAGTTTTTTCTATTCGTACATTAACTTTGAATTACGTCGACGAAAAAAGATTTTCTGTTTAAACCGTATTGGAAATATTATAAATGGGGATAACTTTCTTACTCACCAATAAAGTGTATTAATATTGTAGTTTAATCGGCTTGTCTCGGATCAAGGAATCTTTTCCGTTCTTGCATCAATTTTGAATTATGTTAAAGAAAAAAGTTTTACTATAAAAAACGTTTTTTCAAATATTATGCATTACCATAGCTTTCTTACTCTTCATTAAAATGTATCAATATGATAGGTCAATCGATTCGTCTTGAATAAACACATATTTCCTATTCTCACGTCAACTTCAAATTATGATGAGAAAATTCTTACTATAAAAATCGATTTTTAATATAATATGAATGACCATAACTTCCTTACTCTTTAATAAAATGTATTAATATTATAGTTCAATCGATTCGCCTCGAACCAAGGAATCTTTTATATCCTTGCATCAATTTTAAATTATGTTAAAAGAAGAAGTTTTACCATAAAATACCGTATTTTCAAATATTATGCATTACCATAGCTTTCTTACTCTCTGATAGAATGTATCAATATTATACGTCAATCGATTCGTCTCGAATAAACACATCTTTTCTATTCTCAAATCCACTCTAAATTATGCGGATGAGAACATTTTAACTATAAAAATCGGTTTTTAATATAACAGGGGTCACAGTGATTCAGCAGTTCAATTATAGGGAAAATAGAGGATTTTTTCGTCGAAGGGGATTTTTTTAAAAAAAGGGAATTTTTTCTTCTTTTAAAAATACAAGCGTAATAAAAAAAGGGTATACCCCCGAAAAGAATAACCAAGAATATTTACTTGATGCTAGGCCTAGAGGTTCCTTTTAGACCCTAGTTGGACGCACTAAAAGAAATTTTGGCGCAGATCAATATAAATTAAGTTATTAACAATTTCGACTTTTTTTAAATTAGTTTTTTTTGTATTTCGAAAAATATTGATTTTTGAAAAAATGTTGTTCACAAAAGTTGTAGATCGCATCGAAACACACAGGAAAAACACATCCTATCTGATTTACATATGCCTGTATTCCTATCTGATAATTCATTTTTGTAATTTTTATCGAAAAATATTAATTTTAGAAAATAAGTATAGATATGAAAAATATGTATTTAAAAGAGATCTACAACTTTAGTGAACAACAGTTTTTTCCAAAATCAATATTTTTCGAGATTTTGGAAAAAAAGTAATTTAAAAAAGTCAAAATTATTAATAACTTAATTTATATTGATCTGCGCTGAAAATCCTTTTAGTCCGTTCAACTAGGATCTGAAAGGAACCCCTAGGCCAAGTATCAAGTCAATATGCTTCGGTGACCTTTTCGGAAGTATATCCGAAAAAAAATTTGAATGTAACACTCTCATAAGACACAAAAAATTGTATTAATAAATAAAATTACACTTTATTTTTAAATAAGATGTTATAGAAACGAAAATATGTCAATTAGGTGTGACATACTTTTTTTTTCTTTCGTGGCACTGTTAATTCAATCATGTTAGATTTTCTTTTCTCTGATTTTTTTGCGTAACTGTCCATCCGACCGCTGCAGGCAGAAAGTCCATAAGAGTAAAAAAAAGTGATCGGAAAATTGGACAAATAGCACTCTCTATCTTTTTTACTCTTATGGACTTTTATGTCTGCACCGGTCGGACGGGCTGAGGAGTAAATGGACCATCACAGCGCAAAAGTCATACAGAAAATCTCAATTATAGATCGCTACTTGCGTATGCTCATAGCTGCATAAGCATTGTGGCGCGCATTTTTGAGTATCATACGTTTCAGTTTCTTATAATTCTTGAAAACTTAATCGCAGCTTCAAAAAACATAGGGGAAAACGGGGAAAAACTGGACGAAATTCTCAAATATAGGGATTATAAGGGATTTTCAGAAAATAGGGGAAAATAGAGAAAAAAAGGGAATAGGGGACTGACTGTCACCCCTGATATAATATAAATGACCATAACTTCCTTACTCTTTGATAAAATGTATTAAAATTATAGGTCGATCGATTCGTCTCGAACCAAGGAATCTTTTATATTCTTGTATCAATTTTAAATTATGCTAATAAAAAAATTTTTACTATGAAAAACAGAGTTTTAAAATATTATAAAGTGTTAAAAAAATGCAACAAATATTTTTAGAAATCCTTCAGTCAGTTTCAAGATATTAACAATAAAAATAAGACCTCCAAATTTCATCAATTTATCTGCGACCGTTTTCAAGGTATCGTGTTGCAAAAAAAGTGTGACATACACACGTACACACACACACCACGCTCACATCCAGACAATTGTTTAGAACTTTGTATTGAACATTTTTAAATTAAACGTTTAATCAAATGAATAAAAGTTTTCTTCGAAAATGTTACCATTACAAAGCTCCCTCTCTGAGGAAGGAAAATAAATTAAGTAGATAAAGTAAAAATAAAAATAATTGAAGTTTCTACAGTTAAATTCTGTTATTCCATGACATTAGAGAATCAAAAAAACGATTGAAAATAAAAGATAGTATTTTTAAACTAAGGTTTGTCGTAAGTTTATTTATCGAACTTGAATTTACTAACGCATTTATACACATTTAATAAATAAAAACAGAAACTATTGAAGTTTTAATCATAATTGTGATTTGGGGCGGAATGAGCCGGGTTCATGGGGCGAAATGAGACGCTCTTGTCTTGCTTGTCATAACCTCTTTATGGGGCTGAAAGAAAAGTTTTTGTTCGCAAGATTTGAGTCATTTTGAGCGGAATTTTTAAAAATAGGTCAAGATTTTAAGGAGGGTAAAAAAAATGAAAACTCATAAAAGAAAAACTGACATTCGTGGTTAGAAGAATCCATGGCTGTTACTGTAAAATCTGTCGTATAAATAAATTCTAGTAACGGAGCACCTGCAATTGGGTTTATTTGTAAATTATTTTTTTTGAGTTTTTTTCAGTATATTCACGGCGAAATTTAATTTATATTCACACTAACAAGTTGTATAAGGCTTCTAAAATCTATATTTAAAATTATTATTCATTATTTTTCAGAAAAATCTATATTTTTATACAGGCAAAATTAAGGTTTTAGGTGTGAATTTCATCAAAACAGTTTATAAATTATTTTAAAATTTTTATGGAAATATGTTATAGATGAAAAATTTCAAATAAATGTTAATTTACCAGCAAGTTTGTATAAAGACATTTATTAGAAAGTATGTCTTAATGATTCTGATTTCTTAACTTGAAATAAGAAAAATTATAATATATAAGAAAAAATTTGCATTAATTGACCATTAAGTGCACTTGCAAAAATCCTTCCCCTAAGTAATAAGAGTTCAAACTATTTATTGAACATTTTACAGAGCATGAGCAGGTGCGAAAAATGATATTGCTCAATCGTGAAAACAATTATATTTTGTCGTGATACTTATTTCTATTCTCAGAATACTTTGAATAATCTTTTATTACCAAAAACTAATAAATAGATTAGGTGTCTTATCTCGCCCTAGGGCATAGGGCAAGATGAGACACATGAACAAGCTATAATTTTCATATTTTTATCACAATTACTATTTTTGGAGCACTTCGTTTTTCATGAAATTGGTACATGAAGGTTCACAGAATGAATAGAACCTCTTAAATTAAGAAAAAAACTACTATATATTGCAAATATTTCACTGAAAATGATAACTATGCTCATCTCGCCGGGGTCTCCCCTAGACCCGAGAGCATAAAATTCGTTCCCTCTCAGCAACTTCACACTTGACTGTACCGTCTTTCTCGCTCAAACCAACGACTTTATGCCCTAAGGGGTTCATTCGGTGAAGAGTCGCACTCTTCATTTTGTACCCCATGCAGCACTTTGCTGCCCCTTGTGCTTCACGTGGTAATTGCTTCCAGATCGTGCTGCTAACTTCTCTACCTTCGTCAAAATTCGGCTTTTTCGCATTTGTGCCAATGTATCACAAAGTACTCTTTCAGATACTAAAGAAAGTAGCTATTTGCTTTCTTGCTGTCTAAAAATGCACGTTCATCATTTTATGAATAAAGAAAACATGTTTTTTACGTTACAGTTTTAATTCAATATATTGCATATGGGGAGTTGTTTCTCAACTGCCCCAACTTTAAAAGTCATGTTCT
>JAUELO010000240.1:1288604-1301903 GCA_032357855.1 Amphibolips quercusostensackenii | reverse complement strand
AAGATCCTTTACTGTGTCATTAATTCCAGAAAATAATAACTTTTTATGCTTTGCAGGGGAAAAATTGCTCAAACAAATAAAAATTGTTAAAATAATTACCAAATACGTAAAACAAGAAGTACTGCTTTTGAAAATTATCAACTTTATACCAGTATCCCGAACGATAATAACTTGTCACAACTCACAGGGGGGAAAATTGTTTAAACTAATATTAAATGTTTGAAAAATTCAAAATTATTTTAAAAATACTTGATAACTCTTCAGTTATCGATTAGAAATTACTCATATTATAAAAATTCTAAAAATATACCGTCTTTAACATGAATTTCGTAGAAAACTCCTATTTTGCAATTTTTGTGTTTTTTTTCGGGAACAATAAAAGGGTATTAAGGGGAAAGGGTTCAAAATTAAAAGTTATGGGGTATTAATTATTTCTTGAAAATTTCTTAAGAGGCGACTATACTTTATTTTACGAGATGTTTGCAAAAGGTACTTATTTTTTCCATTTTTTCGAAAACCAAGCTTTGCCCATTGAAAACCCAATGGTTATATCAAGAGCCCAGGTGCACGGGCTAACGTTAAAAAAAAAAGAAAATCACCAAAAATCGAAACTTGCATTCTCGGACCATCCTAACCTACCATTTTTTTACAATATTTTGACTTGTTAATCCTTGGAATGCAAAAATCACCATTTTTTTTAAATAACCTATGTTAATGCATCGTGTCCAGTTATTTAGATGTAAAGAGTAATTTAAATCTTTCAGTTTATTATGAAATAAACATCTCCTTTAGAATAAATCTTCTCACTGAAAAGTTTTTTATTTATCAAAATATAATTTATCTCTCCTTCATCACAGAATAAATGAATAGATTTCAAGGTACTTTTTGTAGTTTCTAATTTCCTCAACGCTAATATAGAATTTTAAACTACACATTTTTTGTGTGATAATCGACTTAAATTTTTTTTTTAAATATTTGTATTAAATATTCAGGGTCCAATGATTTCACAATAATTACACAAATATTTTTAAACTTTCAAAAGAATTAAAGGACTTCAAATATTTGAAAAGGGTCCAGTACCAGATTTCAAACATTTTAAAGATTTAAAAACCATTTCATAAGTTTTTAAAACATTTTAGAAGGATTCACAAGATTTCAAATAATTCAATGATTTCAACGTATACAAAAGATTTCAGAAACATAGATTTAAGAAAGATTTTACAAATGTTTAAAAAGATTTCACAAAGATTTCGAAGATTTCAAGAATTAAAAAAAGTCGTGTACACTATAATTATAAGATTTTACAAATTTTTTTTAAAGATTTCGAAAGTTTCATGAATATTTCAAGGATTTCAAAAATTTAAGATTTTGAACAAAAAAAACAAAACAAACAAAAAAAACAAACAAAAAACAAACCAAGATTTTGAACATTTCACAAAGATTTCAAAACTTTTAATCGATTTCAAGGATTTTCTAGATTTTAGAAAGGGTATAAACCAAATTTCTAAGATTTCAAAACATTTTAATGCTTTAAAAGGGGTTTCCAGATTTTTTTAAAGATTTCAAAACGTTTTACAAAGATTTCATATATTTGAGTGGTTTCGAATTTAAAAAAAATTGAAAAAGGTTTCACTAATATTTCAAAGATTGCAGAAAAATTTCATAAAGATTTCAAAAGAATACAAAAATTTCAAAGATTTAAAAAAAGAAACATTACATCAAATTTCAAATATTTCATTCGATTTCAAATTTTTGTAGAAGATTTTAAAAGATCTCACGAAGATTTTAAATACTTTAGTGATTTCAAATGAATACAAATAATTTCAAAAAGATTTCATAAATACTTCAAATAATTCATAAGGATACGAAGAGATTTTAAGAATTTCAAAGATTTCAGCAAGGGTACAGCACACTATATTTTCAAGATTTCAAAAGATTTCAAAGATTTGAAATGATTTCAAAAACTTTTAAAAGATTTCACAAAGATTTTAAATATTTAAATAATTTTAAACGAATACAACAGATTTCACAAATATTTCAAAGAATTCATAAGAATTTGAAAATATTTTAAGGATTTCAGTAAGGGTACCAGATTTTAAAGATTTCAGAACATTTCAAAGGTTTTAAACGATTTCAAAAGGTCCAACAAATTTTAGATGATTTGAAAAGATTTCAATGATTTCAGACGAACACACAAGAATTTGCAAAGATTCAAGAAAGATTTCAAAGATTTCAAAAAATTGTACAAAGATTTTAAGGATTTTGAAGATTTTACAAAAATTTTAAAAGATTCCAAAAGATTTTTTTAAGATTTCAAGCATTTCTGAGATTTATAAAAAGCGTGTACAGTAGGTCTCAAAGATTTCACAAATAATTCAAGGATCTCAATGATTTTACAAAAGTTTTAAAAGACTTCAAAATATTCCTCAAAGATTTCAAGAATTTCAAAGATTTGAAAAAAGTATGTACACGGGATTTCAAAGATTCCACTAAAATTTTAAACATTTCACAAAGATTTGACAATGTTGGAACAGGTTTCAAGGATCTTAAAGATTTTAAAAAGGGTATAAGCGAGATTTCTAAGATTTTAAAACATTTCAAAGATTTTAAACGATTTGCGAATTTTTTAGAACATTTCAAAAGATTTAAGAAAGATTTAAAATGTTGGAATGATTTCAAATTAATATGTCAGATTTCAGAAAGGTTTCACAAAGATTTCAAAGACTTTATAAAAATTTCTTAAAGATTTAAAAAGAAAGAATTTCAAAGATATCAAAAAAGGTACAGTACACAAGATTTCAAAGATTTCAAAGAGTTTAAAAGATTTCAAAAACTTTCAGAAGATTCCAAAAGATTCCACAAATATTAAAAAGAATTAATGAGGATTTAAAAATATGTAAAGAATTTCAAAGATTTGAAAAAGAGTACAATAAACCAGATTTCATAGATTTTAAAACATTTCAAACATTTTGAACGATTTTAAAAGATTTGAACAAATTTAAGAAGATTTCAAAAGATTTAAATGATTTTAACCAAACAAAATAGACTTCACATACAAAGGTTGAAGGAAGATTTCAGAAACATTTAAAAAATTTCATAAAGATTTCAAATGATTAAAAAAATTCCACTAAGATTTCAAGGATATTAAAGATTCCACAAGAATTTTATAAGATTCCAAAAGATTTCTCAAAGATTTCACAGAAAGTTTAAAATTTCACAAAGATTCTAAAGACTTCAAACGATTTTAAAATATTTTACAAAGATTTTAAATATTTAAAGGATTTTAAAGACTTTACAACAATTTTAGAAAAATTCAAAAAGACTTCGCAAAGACGAATTATTTTCACAAAAAATTAGGAATTTGTTTATTTATGGTTTTGCTTTCTTTGAAGATTGCTGGCCAATGAAAAATGAAATGGCTCATTTTTGTGCATGTATAATACACAGTTTATTCATTATTTAATGTAATAAAGGAGACCTGGAAAAACTTGATTTCCCGACCTGGAAAACCTGGAAAAGACCTTGAATTTTATTCCCAAATATCGCTGGACACCCTGCAATGTCATTTTACTATTATCCGAAAAATAGAATTTTTCTACAAAAATCAAAGAGAGGTGAAAAAGCTAAATTAACCGGCATCAGCAGGAATCCTGGAGAGGACGTTGCTCGGTATTTTTAGGCATTAAAATCGCTCCATAAATTAAATCCACAAAAAGAAGATGCTCCTCGAGAATGAGACAGAGCACGACGGGGACCGTTTTGGGGCCCGAGAGTCTTTCTACAACATCGTCTCTCGCTGGAGATAAGACCATAACATGACCTGTCTTAACGCTCCTTAGAAAAATCCTTAAAAAGGGGCATTAAATCTCCTGTCTCTTTAATAGAAAGAGTGAAAGAAAGAAGAGGAATGAAATTCTTATTTAATGACGAGGAAAGAGAAAGAGAGTGAAGCAAATAGACGAATAAAAGAACGGATGACCTTTTCAATGAAGAGGAAGTAAAAAAAAGAGGGTTGTAGAAAGTATAATTCGAGGGGCGGATTTTGTCATTCAAAAATGCTCAGTTTGATTGACAACGACTGACCCTACATTTTTTAACAACCGTAAATGAAGTATTTTTACGAATTGTGAAATGAATCTACTATTGCGCGAATTAAAATAGAGCAGAGAGTTTTGAATCGGAATTTTTGTTCTTTGAGTTACAAAAAATATAAAAAAAGGATTTTTCAATTAAAAAAAGATGAATTTTTAACCAAGAAGACTGATTTTCTACTATAAAAGACGGACTCTTAACAAAATTAATAAATTTTGAACCAAAAAGTGGAGTTTGAAATCTAAAAAGATACACTTTCTACAAAGAAGTTGAATTTTCAATCAAATAATTACAATTTCAACCAAAAACACAAATTTTGAACCAAGAAGATTAACTTTCTACTCAAAAAGACAAATTAGCTACAAAATACATGAAATTTTTAACAAAATAGATGTATTTTCAACCAAAAGAGTTTTTTTTTATCAAAAAGACGAATTTTTAACCAAATACATAAATTTTTAACCCAATAGTTGAATTTTCAACTAAGAAGATTAATTTTCTATCTATAAAAAAGCGATTTTTCAACAAATTGCATACATTTTCAACCGGGTAACTGTTTTTTTAATCTTAAAAAATAATCTTTGCACCAAGAATAAAACAGATAAAAAAGTAATTTTTAACGAAGTGGCTAGTCATAGCCCATATCCTTTTCCAAGTCCCCCAATTTTCCGGGACGACTAGACTCAGCAAATTTTAAATATAAAAAAAAAGAATTATCTGCAAAATAGTTAAATATTCTACCAAGCTATTAAATTTTCTCGACAAAAAGGCGAAGTGTCTATGCAAAACAGTTAAATTTTTAACCTAAAAACATCAAGTTTCAACCAAAAAGTTCATTTTCAATCAAATAGTTATATTTTAAGTTAAAAAAATTCGTTTTAACTCAAAAAGGAATTTTTGAACAAAATACATAAATTTTTATCCAAACAGTTGAATTTTCAACCAAGAAGATTATTTTTCTACCAAAAAAGACAAATTTCCAATAAACTACAGAAATGTTGAAACAAATATTTAAATTTTTAAACTAAAAAAATTCATTTTTAACCAAAAATGGAATAGCTATTCCACTTAATTTCGCGGTATTTCCACTTTAAAAAATTAATGATAAATAAATCAAATGAATCTTCTACAAAACCGTTAATTTTTTTACTACATAGTTGAATTTTTCACCTGATTGTTGAATTTTCAAAACCAATTTTTTGTACAAAATAGTTCAACTTTTAACCCGGAAATACGAAATTTTAACAAAAAAGTTGGTTTTTTACGGAAAAGTTAAATTTTCAGTTGAAAAAAATTAATCTTTATCCCCAGAAAGGTAAATTTAAACAAAGTAGTTCAATATTAAACCAAAGAGATGATTTTTTTCAGAAAATTATGAATCTTTAACCAAGAACATGAATTTTTAAGAAAGTAGTTATGTTTGACATTTTAATAAAAAAAAGGATTTAAATTTTAAATAGAACACATTATAATTCTACTAAAAAATACGAATTTTCAGAAAAATAGTTCAATCCTTAACCAAAAAAGATTAATTTTTAATCCAAAAGTTGCATTATTAACCGAAAATTTTTGTTTTCTACCGAAAAAGACAAATTCTACCAGAATACATACATTTTTAACCAAATGATTGAATTTTCAACACGGAATATTAATTTTCTAGAAAAAAATCTGAATTTTCAACCTGAAAAAATGAATTTTTAACAAAAACTGTACCTCTTGTAAGGCCCCATAGAAAAATCGTTGCCCTACATCCCCTCCACTCACCCAAAAGACAACGAAATTTATGTACGGTCCCAAATATGCACGTGCTTCCAGGTTTATTTATGAGTGTGAATACTCTAATGAAAAAATATAAATAAAGTGAAATTTATCGCCGGATTATATTAAAGTTGAAAAGTTATTTTCAATTATTTCGGGAGCCCTCCACCCCCTTTTCACATACATTCGTTGAAGAAAATTCACAATCACCCCCTCCGGAAAATTGTCTGGATTTTTAAGTTGTGGATCATGATTCTTAATATTCAATCATTTTAATCTGAAGTGCAAAATTAATTATTTGAAAATCAAGGTAATCAGCTTCTTGTTAGACAATTTTATAAGATATCCAAATGACGTATCCTAATGAAATGCCACAATGAACTAACAGAAAAAGTTGTAACAAAAAACACGCGATTAGCGAGAGAAACATTATTATTATTATTATACCATTAAGCCAAATCCCTTTCGGGATGAGCGTAACTTACTTGGTCACCATGTAAAGCTCTCAACTCGGGCCCATCAGTTGCCAAAATCTTTTGATTCAGGCGTCATTCACTTCACTGACACTCTTCATCAAGCATTTTTTATAAACTGTTTGTCGCTACACTTTTCTGTCCTGACATACCTCCGTAGCTTTCTTCACGTCCATGAAATTCCTAATACAAGCTCTTGCCTTTCTATGGCTCTTTATATTTTTTTGAATTAGTGTCTCATTTACGCGTTCTAACCATTCTTTCCACGGTATGCATCTGGGAACGGTGCGATTTTCTTTACCTCGATGTAATTGTTTTATCAGTCGTTCATCTTTCATTTTCTCAACATGTTTAGACCATCTGAACTCATTTCTTTTACACTTGTCATACAGTGTCTCCTCTACAACACATTATTTGAGGATTCTCTTATTACTGACTTTGTCCAATAGCGTTTTACCTCACATATTGCGCTGGAATTTCATGCCAATCGCGTTGATTTTACGTTTATCCTTTTCTTGATAGGTTCAGGTCTTGCGAATGTACAGTACAGTGGCTGTAAGTACAGAACTATATATTGAAATTTTAGCTTTATTTGTTATGTTTTAACTTCTGGTAATAAAACGTAGAAGCTTTACTTTGGACAGAATTATTAAATTTCTTATATTTATATTTCTTAAATTTTGTATTATTATATATAAATCTGACTAAAGAATAGACGCAATGCTAAACAGCAGATACGTCAAATTGAATTTTGCATTACCGAAAATTTTAAAATCAAATATATGTGAATTCTCATAATATTTTTATCTTTCTCTTGACAAAAGTAACTTTTAGTTATGATATTACATAAATTTATCGACTTTCTGATACAATAAGAAGGATAATTTGAGTGAATTTCATTATAAAATACAAAAAAATGGATACATAAATGATGTGGCGCACAAATAATATTTCTCGAATCTTTTCCTTTTTTCTGATTCAACCATCTTGAAAGTATCACCGTCTCTTAGCCATTCAAGCTGAAAGCCTCGGTCATAAATTGCCCCGCGGGTTGAGTATTTTCGGAAACATACTAAAAGCCTTACCTCCTATCCACTAAATGTCAGATTGATGTCCTTCGAGGACGACGATAGTAATGTCTTTCTATTTTGGTCGTCTTTTTAGGAATCTACGAAACTGCACCAAAGGTGGCTAAAATATAAATATTTCACAAAAGAAGTTGCCTATAAAACAGCTCTAATCGTTTGTCACAAGCAGAAAAAAATAATTTAATCTGACGTTAAAGAGAGACGATTTATTACGAGAAACAAGACTGAATGATGATTATAGTTTCTGTAAAGAAATTCAGCCGCAAAGTTTATGGCGTGAATTAAAAGTTTCTCTGTGATTAAAAAAAGTTAGGATTTTAGGACATTTTTTAGGATTTAAAAATGTTTACTTTTTTTATTTTACCTTTCTAATCTTTTATCTTAGAATGCCTGAAGGAAATTTATAAGGATATCAGGCTTAAGTAAAGATTTTCAATACTTGATATGTTTAAAGTCGATTTCTACATTCTCATTATTTATGATAGTGGTATTAATTAATTTAAATTTTGACTTATCCAGTTTTCATTAATTCTTGATGTTTTAAGACCCCAGGACTCACAAAAAACTGGTTTCACGATATCTGGCTCTTTTTCTGTAAACTGACGGTAAGATAACTTTCGAAGGAATTTTGTAATCAGAGATTTCTTTGGTACAATTTTTTCGGGCAAGAAAACAAGTGAAGTTCTTTAGCCACAACGTACGAAATTTTGTAAATTTCTCCTAGTAAATGGTAGGAAATATTTCCGAAATCGACGCATGAAAGCTTTTTCCGAAGTAACTTCGCAGTTGTCAATGCGGATGAGGACATTTTCCCAATAAAATCAGAAGTACTTTACAACTTTTCGTCACTTTTTCTACTTTGAGTAGCAAATTTATTTTCCCGATTAAATTTTATATTTTTCCACATATAATTCCAAACAGATATTACTGTCCACAACGTCAATAATTTATTATTACAGTGTCTAATGTTTATGTGTACCGAAAAATCCAGCTATTTGTACCGGACTTACGGTACAAATAGCCGCGTCTAATTATTACTGTTTTAACACACTCTAAAGTCCATAAAATTCGGTAGTAGGAGTGTCAATAAAAACTGAATTATTTAAAATACAAAAGATTTGCAGAATGCTAGCCAAAATCTGCAAAACTCTACATCATTGATTTTTTTGTATCAAATTTGTTTAAAATTATACAGTTTGGTGTTAAATAATTTTAAAATTGTAGGGTTTTAAAATTATTTCATAATTGGACAATTTCAGCTTTCAGATTGTAGAATGTATAATTTAATTCAGTTGGATAATTTTAAATTGCAATTGTTTAATCACATTTTCGGATTTTAAAATATTGTAAAATATGCACCTTGAAAATTATTAATTAAATTTGGCTAAATCAAAGATAGCAATTTAATATTAATTAATTAAAAGTAATGTTTCCGGCGCACGTATAATACTGTTAATATAATATTAATTTTAATTCGAAACCCTGAAAAATTAAAGTGTACATTTTTTAGTTAACGTGACTAAAATTTTATTGTTTTTAATGTGCTTTTGAAATAATCTCAAAGGTCGTTTTTTAACCTCTCTTGATTTTAGTTTAGATTTTAGTACTGATATTTCTTCAACATATTAATCAGAAAGCCATATTGTTTTTAATAAGGAAATGTCTAGGCCCACCGAAAATATTTGATTTATGCTCACAGAATTTCGTGTAATCTAGCCGCCTTTTCCAGATTCCCTGGAATCACCGAAAATATTTGTTCTGCGCTCACATAATTTGAGTAAACCTATAGACTCGGCTTTTTAAAAATGCTGAAAATCAGTTTCTTTACTTTTACATTTTCAGTTAAATATTGCCCTGAGTTGGCTTTAAATTTCATAACATATTGGCTGAACTTATCCATTATTGTTTCTTATGAAATAACAAATTTGTTCAACTTTTAACTAAGTAATAAAAATTTTAACGAACAAGATGAATTTTCAACAAAAAATGTAATAGTTAATGTATTAACCAAGAACATATTTTCATTTAAAATCAAAAACAGTAGAATTAGTTCATTCTTCAACAAAGTAATAGAAATTTTACCCAACAAAGATAAATTCCTAACTAATATTGTAGTATAGTTAATATATTCACTAAGAAAACATTTTTATTTAAAAGGAAAAATAGTGAAATTAGTTCAACTTTCAACCGAAGATTTTAATTTTCAACCTAAAAAGATGAATTGTTACCCAAAAATTTCATACGGTAGAGGGGCAGGACCGAGTAGCGGGGCAGGAGCGACTTTGCAAATAACATTGCTATCCCCTGATCATTTTAATTCTTCTTGCTATAAAATAATTCATTTGATTGGAGAAATGGTGCTATTAACTTAAATATTGAACATTTACCTTGTAAAAGAAAAATTGTACAAAAAACAGTTTCAAAGAGTGAAAGATTCGCTATCAGGAATAATACGTTCGCAACATTAATTTAAATAATTATAGCATTAAAATTTGATCCATTGGTAGATAAAACATTATTCTTTCAAGTAATTATAAAAATCAAACTTAATCCACGTAGATAGAAAATAGCGGAGGCTACACTAAGGGGGCAAGAGCAACCAGACATCTGCATGTGTCGTCTGCACATGTAGCTACCTAGCAGAATTTCAACGAATGAGACGTACCACAGCATTAACGATTTTTAATAAAAAGAGGTCTTACTTCTTGTTGCATTTATTTTAAAGTAAGTTTTTTATGCATAAAATATCGTTTAATTAAACCATATAATTTTAACATCCTAAGACATATCTATTTCATAAAGAAAAAATTCGGTGTTGCCCCCATACGCGGGGTAAGGCCGACGAAATACAGCTTGTCAGAAATAATTAACTTATCGAATCATTGTTTCATTAATTTTTTTTAGCTTTTAAAATTATTCGATCTGCCTCAGTTCATTTTCATACAACTTTCATACAGGGTGTGTAGGGGGCCAAGTATTATTCGAAAAGGAAAAGATTTAACGCTTTTTTTTGCTGAAAATCTCTTTAAGATGTCATAACTTCAGAACTATGTATGCTATAATTTCTTTTTTCAATTAATCGGAAATTTGTAAACTTTTTATTTTGCTTTTTAGAAGCCTTACGTAAAATGAGGCAAAGACGTAGGATTTAAAAAAAAATATGAATTTCACAGATTTATCAAAATCTAAAAGGAGGGGGAAATTCAATTAATGTTAATCACGTGAGAACTTCTTTTGGATGCAAAATTAAACGTTTATATCGGAGAAAACTTTACTTATTATTTGTTCCTTTCAAAAAAATCACACAAATTAATGAAAAAAATAGCAAATATTCTGTTATTTTAAAAAGTGACCTAATGATTCTTTTCATATTCGGTAAAAATACTCGGAAGGAATCTCCAAAATATAATTTCATACCAAAAAAGATTTAAATTTTAAATTCAAAACATTTAAATTTAACCAAAAAAGGCGAATTTTTAACAAAATATTTGAATTCTTAAGTAAAACAGATATATTTTCAACTAAACTATTGCATTTTTACCCAAAAAAGTTGATTTGCTACGAAACAAGAAAAACAAAAATTGCATGGAATAGTCCAATTTATAACCAAAACAATGTAGAATTTTTAACTATAACAATGAATTTTCAATTTAGCTTGGCTAGTCGTCCCGAAAATTCGGGACGACTAGCCCGTCCCCTTTTCCAAGTCCTATAATGTTTCGGGACGACTAGACACAGCCTTAAAAAAATTAATTTTTGAAAAAGTAATTCAACTTTTGATAAAGTAGAAGAATATTCTACCAAATTGGTGAATTTTCGAAAATAAAATACAAATTTTCTAGTAATAAGTTGAATTGTTAGCCCTAGCATGTGGATTTTCAGCAAAAAAAGTTATTTTCAACCGAAACACAATTGTGCCGACACACAGTGTGTCGGACTACGGAACATTTTAGCCCCTTTAGAAATGATAAAATTGTACGTTCGTAAGAAGAAATAATTATTGTTATTAAAATATTTTATTTTCTGAAACTAATTTCATTAAGGTTACCACGGTTATTTAATTAACAGAGTTTATATTCTATATGTATGTACGTTCCCTATAGGTTTATAAAATTTCAGTGAGATTTTTTTAGTCTAATTTTTAGCCCTAGAATGTAAATTTGTAACAAAAAATTTAATTTTCAACCGAAACGGTTTAATTTTTAATTAGACGGTTGCATTTTCTATTATTTTTATTTCTATTTTTTTATTTTTTTTTATTTTTTATTTCTATTTCTATTAAAAGAAGTGAATTTTTAAACCAAGCGTTCAACTATAAATCAAGCAGTGGATTATTCTACCAAATTGTTGAATTTTCGAGAAGAAAGTACGAGTTTTCTAGAAGTAAGATAAATTTTCAGCCCTAGAATGTGAATTTTCCACCAAAAACTTTATTTTCAACAAAACAGATGAATTTTTAACTAGAAAGAATAGTTTTTTAACAGAATTGTAAAATTTTCCATTTTCTACATGCGGCTATTTGCAACGAAAAAAAAACGGCTATACATGCTGAAATTTCGGCAGACGTAGTCACGCGGCAAAACAATAAATTTTGAACACAATTCAACCAAAAATAAGTAGATTTTCTTATTGGGTTCTATTAATTCAATTTGCACTGTCTTGGAAAAACAAGAAAAAGGGGAAAAGTGTAAATCGGGGAATAGAGGAAGGACTGTGAAGTCTGCGATAAATAAATATATAATAATTTTAATACTTTTAAAATATTGGGTTCAAAAACTGGAAATTTTGCTTAAAAAATAAAGTTAATTTTCTATTGCATATTTTTTGACTTCTCATTACACACTTTTAAATTCAGACTGCAAAAAGCGGAAAAATTTCAGAAAAACAGCTTACGTACTCTGTTGATGACCCCTTATTTCATCCTTCATTTATTATTTTGTGATTTTATAATTATTACGTTGAATATTTATACTAATATTACTAAGTATACTTTATGTAAACAACTTTTAGGCTTTACTTATATTATTAGGAAAATCACGAATAATACTGTTACAATTATCAATCAAATAACGTAAAATTGATTCATATTTAATGTCCTAGCTACTATAGTAACTAGATTGCGCTGACAAACAGCTGTTTAAAATAAAATCAGTTGAAATTTTTTTAGTGATTCACACACTTGAAAATATTTTACGTAAGAAATGCTTTTGATCACGTACCCCCACGCAGAAAACTTTACGTAATTTCTGCACGGCCTCGATGAAGTGAAGTTAGCTGACGGCATAGTGAATCTACCAAATCTGGTAAATTCGGCTTTAACTTCATGGAAACGAACATGAAAACTTTCTAGAGCTGTCAAACGACCCTCGAGGTAAACATTAAAAATTACCCGCATAGGGTAATTTTGTCTGAGGAAATCTTTACTCAAAAATCCGATTAAAGATAGCTCTTAAGTTTTTTTTGCGTAAGATAGAACTCTTTTATATATGCTTCCGAAAGTCACATCTGCGTGGTTTATCGAAAGAATACATACATTTCCAAAGGACAAAATAATTAAAAAACATAAATGGTTCACATCTGGCAATAACCCAAGGGCACTGCTGTCCTTGAATATAAATCAAGTACAGTTTCTCCCAGGAAAAAGCAGGTTACTCGTCACGTAAGTAGTAAAGTCTATATACAATAATGAAGGCTAGGGTTGGTGTGGGGTGTCCGGTATTTTCGAAAACCGGATTTTGACGAGCGATAATTTATGCGAATGGACATCCTCGAGGACAGGGGGTTGGTGGGACCCCACCGCCACCTCTAAACTCTAAACAGTCTGAACTCTGCAGGTCCTAAGTGGCAAGGGTTGGTGCTCAGTTGCCCAGTAGCAGAGGGGACTCATT
>JAUELO010000240.1:1269190-1284069 GCA_032357855.1 Amphibolips quercusostensackenii | reverse complement strand
CTCAGTGTTAGACGTCCGTATTCTTAGAAAAGCCTTCAAATTTTCAAGTTTTCAAACTTGTAAATATTTCAATTGGGGATTTCTAAAGTTTCTAAAAGAAATTAATTTGTCTTGAATGCTCTAAATTTTATATATTTAACCTTTTATTTAGGCTAAAGTTTGGTCATCCTTTACGCAAAAGCGACATTTTCAGCCTATATTAAGCAGCACATCTTCAATACAAAATTTGTTTCACCAAGAGTACAATCTTTATCTAAGATTCTCATTTCAGTAATTCTGTTCAGATTCAGATTCACGCCATCATTAAGAAAATAAAAAATAAATTTGACTCAAATCATAAACAAATAATTTCCCTGCCATCCTAACTTTAAAGATTGCGAGCAACCAAAGCAGTCATCTTTGAATCCTTGTACGACTTTTACAATTAGAAGGTTCCATATTGAACCACTTTAATCTTTGTAAGCTTCCGAATTTGTTATTCCTTTAACAAATTTACAAGATTTTCTACATATATTGAAAGGAAAGAAATTTACGTGAAATTGGAATACATTTGGTACAAAATATTGTTTCTTGAAATCTACACTGTAAAACACCGATTCTAAAAAATACGCAGAATTCAATGTAGCTTTGAGTTTCAACATTTTTGAGGCACGCGGACAAATAAAGACACAAACAAAATTTTCATTGTTCATAATTAGATGCAACAAATTTCAGACCAGTGGTTTTCTGTGTATGACTCATTATTATCACATAATACAATCCCTAAAACAGTATTCAATCGCATTTCATGTTCCAAGACTCGGGTGAAAATAAAAATTTCAAACGATCCCGCGTCATCAAAACGATTTAGAGTTTAGACTTGAAAGCTTTATGATCTTTGAGCAGATCTTCATTGACTGCAACGGTAAAATGCGTTTGTGTTTAGCATTCGCTTGAAAAATTCAAAAACCGGATGGCACGCTACTCGCCTAACCGTCGTGGAAGTTTTCGAAGGCGTTAACTGTCGATGGCACTATACTGACTACAATTTGCCGTTAGCACATGCCCTTAGTACATATAATATGTATATGAACGTGGTACGTGCTACATGCTCTCCTCTTGTATTGTCACGCCACGTGCGTGACTGTCCGTCTGTCCCTCTATCTTTTCGCACATATATATCCATACGTATACATATATGACGTATGTAAGCAAAATCTGGTTCTGGAAGAACGTCCGCGAGATTCTTCCACATCCACGTGGTAGCCGCTTCACTTTATCAAAAGCAGTTCTGCTGACCAGGTCGTCCGGTTCGTCTGGTTTCCCATGACGGGCTGATCGCGGCGTCCATATGTCTAACTGGACAGCATAGGTCGCTGGTCGCACTTTTCGGCCTCTCCTTCTCAATGAGAGAACGGAAGAACGGAACCTGCTGTCCGCGATTCCCGCAATCAGGTTTTCGTTCCCACCGACGAGGTGCGATGGTCAGAGGTATAATATCGTATATATAAAAAGGGGGAGGGGGACATCGTCAACCCCTGGACATCAAGGATGGTCATCCCTCGGATCTCAGATACAAACTGGACACGCCCCAACCTTGGGGATGGAAATTCGTATGATTCTTAGCTCGTGATTGCACATTCAAGAATTGGATTTGTTCCATTTGATTTAGTTAAAAAATATATGTATGAAGGGTAGAAGCGCCGAAGGACCTTTCTTTCAACATTTTTTGCTCCAGGATTCGCTTTAAAAATCATGTGCAGATGTCTGTTTAAAAAAGAATCTGCACGATAAAAATTTGCTGGGAGTAATAATTTTAAAAACTTTCTTAGATCATTTTTTCGCAGTGCGATTTGGATGTAGTTTATAAAAAAAGGGGGTCTACTAACAGGGTAAATTGAGAAATAGCTGGGAATCAAGATAAACCGGAAATACAAATTTAAACTGGGAATCACGGTGAAGTTTTCGAAAATGTGATATTATTTATAAATTGTGATAACAATACGAATAGGTTTATTTTGATGACTTTTCCGAGTACGTGGTTTTAAACATTTCGCAAAACCTTCTTTCTAGTCCAAAAGTATAATATCACTCTGGGGAGACCAAGAAACATTTGTATTTGTGTCAAAAAGTCCAAAGATAATCAAACTTTTTTGTTACAAAAACTGATTTTTCTTCAACATTTTTGGGTTTCCGCGGAACTATAATCACTTAATGCTCACTTTTATTATATTTTCACAAAGCGAATAAAAGACTTGATTAATGTCAAATATTAATAGATTGGAATGATTTTAATGATCTTACTCATTGTTGATTAATTTTAATATTGAACATTTAAATAATTTTAAATATTAAAATTTCATAAAAGTAAGAACTGATACAATTAACATTGAAATTTAGATTATGTTAAATTAATTTTTTTTATTAATCAATTATAATTGATTGTAAAATATTTTATTATTCAAATGGTAATAAAACTTTTTGGGTCTCTCCCGAATATTTTACTACTGGACTAGAAAGAAGATTTTCTGAAATGTTTTATTTAAACTTTGGAACTTGAAACATTTACAATATTTTATAAGAATTAAGACCATTGTTAGTATTAGGATATACATATTAGTGATATTAGTTGAATTACCTTTCGAAATTATTTACATGTATTATATAAAGATTTTTTGAAAATTCCTTGTTTAAATTATTATTATTCTTAAGAATCGAAACTAGAAATGTAAATAGTTTTGAGTTTTATTGAACTAAGTTATTGAGTTAATCGCTTAAGATTATTGTTGAAAATTATACCTGACATGATTGTTCATCTCTTTGGTTTAACGGTTAATTATTGGTTAATTATTGACAAAAATATTGTTTTATTTAAAAATATTAAGTCGTCATAATACATAAAATTACACGTTAAAAAACATATCACATAAAAAAATTGTGATAGATGCGTCTTATTTGTGCTTCTAGTTAGAGGAGATTTAATATTTTGAACCTGAAGAAAAAACGGTAAATAACCGGTAAATTTATGAGTAAAAATTAGTATACACTCTGGAAAATATAAATTATTATTAAACTTATGTTGCCGATTAACCTACTTATATGAACCGTATAACATGCAGAAAAATATCCCTAAAATTTACAAAATGGCGCGTAAAAATAGGGACAACATGTCATTTTAGTATATTTTACAAGGTTCTCAGTTAAATCAAGAGATTTTTTGTACATATTACACCTATAACTTCTAATGAAATTTACAAATGTATGAAAAAATACGAGTAAAGTAGATTTTACTGCTTTGCGGGTAAAATTTACAGAGAATCAGTTGACTTGACTGAACTACTTGTACAATTTACTAGAACAGTCGTGTTTAAAATATTTGTACTGATCGTGTTTGAAGTTTCACGGATATCTTTTCTGCGTGAAAAAGATAACTGAGGTAAGCGAAAAAAAACCCTAATAAGTCCATTAAGATAAAATAAAAACACAGGATACTTTCAGAAGCACGTGGGTTTACATGAATTTACCAGGTTTACTTCGCTTACTCTTTAATTAGTGATGATATATGTGCTATAAATCAATCAGTTTTTATTAAATATTGATAATTTATAATAATCTTTCATTCATAATATGTTTGTAAGTAAGTAGTTTCTCCTGTCGGTTATTAGCGGCGAATTTATACAATATACCTAATGGAAAAGCAAAGAGCTTCTAATTAACATATTTAACAAAACAAAAATGTTGTTTAAACTAACGCATATTCTATATACTTGGCAGTTGGTTTTTAGATAGATCAGTTTTTATTTCTGCAAGTTTTAACAGTTATTTTATAAAAGAAGTTCTTGTTTGAAGCCATCTTAGCCAGGGTGCTTTTAATAAAGATTATGGAATATTTTGCAATAGTAAAAAATGTCCTTCATATTTCTCCGGTATTCTGGAATATTCTTAAATGCTCGCGAAAGTTTTTTTGTCTCTTAAATAATTTTCTGAATTTTTTTCAAAGTTCATGACCTTCTAAAACGTTGTAAAATATATTTAAATGTTCTAGATTATTCTGTAATTCTGGAACGAATCATCATCCATCAAGCAATACTTTAAGGGCCCTTAAATTTTTTAATGTTCTTGACTTTTCTTGAACTATGTAAAATTTTCTAAAAAGTTCTGAAATTCAACATTTATCAATATTTTTAAGGATTCCAGAATCATCTGCAATACTCTGGAATATAGAAAAAGTGAGGGTTCTTGACTTACCTAAATTAATCCAGAAAGTTTTTTGATGTATTGGAATTTTCTGGAATGTTCTGTAATTGTAAATGGTAAATTGTGGCACGTTCTAGAATTTTTTGAAATTGAAAAATGCAACAGTGTTTTTTAAGATTATCGAGTATTATGCGATACTTTGAAAAATCCTTTAATTTTCTACAATAGTTATGAATTTGATTAAATTTTCTAGAGACAATAACAAGTCAGGATATAGCTAAACTATTACAAAAATTAGTATTATGATTATTACCGTATAAAACGTAAACTCTAAACATTTTAAACAATTTTTAAATAAAGGTCGCTTAATTGCAAAATGTTAAATTTGAACTTTCATAAATTGAACAGTTAAAAGATTTCTAGGTAATAAATATAAACCCACGTTATTATTTTCAGTGTTTCCGAATTAAAGAATGAGTCAATAACTTTCTAAATATTGACATTATTTTTTAAAATTAGAACTAAAATTATTTCAATTTCAAGTCGATTGAAATAAATAATTTTTCAGTTGTTATCTATACATTAAAATGAAAAAATTACATGCAAATAAAAAATTCAACAAAAGGGAATAATTAAAATTCTAACATTCAAAGTTTAACTTTAGAACTATGAAATTTTAAGGATTTAATGTTTTCTATGTGCAAAAATTCAGTTTTAAGATGTTTACTTTGCATATTTGATTTATAGTTGCTTATTTTAAATAAACAGACAAATAATACTAAATGTGAAAAAATGTAATTTTTTTTAATTAAAAAAAATTCAAGTTGCATGAGTTAAGAATGATATATTTTAGACTGAAACAATATTTGAACATACTATTTGAAATTATTTTAAAATTGAAAATATCTAGTTATAAAATTTCAACCTTCATTTATATTTGTTTAACTACTAAGGCTTTCAAATTTGTAATAAATTTAAAAATGAACTGCGATCCTCTTGGTGAAATCATGCCGATCTGAAAAAAGAATATTAATTTCATCAACTTTTCTTCTATCTTTTCGCTAGATACCCTAAGTAGTTTCCCTCTCATTGCACATTAACCTACTTACAATGGTCATTTTTTTAACCTATTTTGCAACTTGAGTTATTGAAAGTGCTAGTTATTGTAATTACGGTTTTATTCTTTATTTTGGTGAAAATCACCCATCCCTAACTTCAATTTGTCATCGATAATATAAGTTGTGCAATTAGCACTATTTTTTCTATTATATCCTAGTTTCCCACCGAACTCTTGTAAACATAAATATCACATTACCAAATTTTATAACCGATAGTTCCTCTGTGTACAACCTGACTGTCGCAGGCCTTAAACTGAACAATTTTGTAATTACACATTGCTCTTCTTCTTTATTACAGAAAAGATTGCCTCCTTCCTGAAGACACTTGCAGCTTCCCTCACTCACAGCATCATTCATCGGAAAGTGGTAAGAAATCGATCACCTATTGTAAAAAGCAATAGTATTTTCGATAATTGCCGCCTCATTATCTCGACGTAAGTGGGTCCTTGCGAGTGCAAGTAGCATAAGTGCATTGGTAGGTAAACGCATAGACCAACGGCTATCTATCTCGGCACCGCCGGGGCCGTGACTCGCAGGAGCTATTAAGTGTACGAGATAAACTGCCGTAATTGTTAGCCCGCGAAAAAAACTGTTATTTCAGCCAACCGTGATACGTACAACGTGCACGCCACCGAGTAGATACTAACTTCTGCTTCCAGATACACTTATAGCCCTTATCGCAGTGTAAGTACTGTAAGTGTAACACACCAAAGTCCCCGGCATCGCATCCGTCTGCCAGCTACCTGCGTGAGTGCATGCGTGACTTTTTTCCAAATGGCGAACTGGCAACAGAGTAAACAAGTTCGCCAGGTAGGATGTCGGTCCTTGGTCCGTGTCGAACGACCCAGGTACTTTCCACTCACCTTTTATTTCGAACCGCCCGATATTCCAATACGAGCGAGCACCTCAGCTAATCAATATTCCACGGGCATTTATTGAGGTGGCCCACAAATTTACACCTGAGAAATATTCAGATCTTTATGATCTCCCTGCTCTAATTAGTTGCTGCGAGTGAGAATATAATGGTGATCAATTATAAAATTAGTCAAAGTAGAAGACATGCTGGTTGTGGTTTCCAAAGAAAAGTACTCTAAAGGGGATATCATTCCTATTGACTAGCATTAACTTTTACTCCTGTACACCACATGGTTGGATAATTTCCAGACATACCTAGTTGGTCGTCGAAAATGGCCGAAAATTCAAGGTCGCAAATTCCGTAGGAAGTTAAATACTCCAGTTCTTGTTTCTGTTAGGACCATGATTCGTAGGCCTGCATTATTTTATTGTGAAAATGAAGTACAAGTTGTCAATGAAATTTTAGTGTGATCTAACGAATCGGTCTTTGAGAATTTTGTTGTCAGTAATAAAAAAAATGATAGCAAAATCGGTTTATCTCATAGGTAAAAAAAAGCTTACATCCGTATTGTAATTGGAAGCTCTTGAGAAAATGATATTTTATTTTAATCCTCAGAAAGCCCTTTTATACTTTTTGTGAAATTAGAATTATTGTGTTATGTTTTTGTGATGCTGCCAATTTTTATTTTAAATTTAATTGTTTAAAGCACCAGAATGAATGTCCGCAGTGCCCGACTTCCTAGAATTTCCGAGGGAATTAATTTGACTCCTTTGTATAAAAAATGAGAGTAAGGGAGTGTCATACAGGTTGGCACACTGTAATAACAGGTGGCACCAGTGCAAAATAATGGAAAAAACGCGCTGTGCCAACCTATACAGTGTCCAAACCTAACAGTGTGCCAATCTGTACGACACTCCCTTATTATTGAAGATTTTTGAAAAGATATTTTTGAAAAATGGTAATGCGCCTCTCAGTGTTATAAAATACTTGTAGCGAGATTACTTTAACGTTAATTTGAGGTTAATGAGAAAATATTTAAAAAAATATTAATGGATAAAATGAATGTTCCGGTTATGCAAGTACATACTTCTGATAAATAAAAAGTTTTAAAAACCTGATCTATTTTTTTTAAGATGTGCTTTAATTTCTCCGCCGAAATTAGATGAAATTAACAATTAGCACATTTTTCTCAATTTCAGAAATCTTTTTTAAATTACTTAATTTTGAGGTGGAGTGTACAAGACGCACAGCCTTAAGAAGAAGTTCGATTATGATTCTTTCAAACCATCGTTGGAGACGGAACATTTTTTTCGATTTTCCTTTTGTGAATCAAGGTGGTCCACAAATTTATTCTTGAGCAATATTCCGATCCTTATAATCTTCGTGCTCTAATTAGTTGCCTTCAGTGAGAATAGAATGGTAATCAATTACAATAATTGAAACAGCAACACAAGAGAGAGTAGCATTTAATTTAAATAATTTTGTTATTGTGCAATTGAAATTCTTGACAACTAAGATCATTTTACCTCTAAAGAAAATTTGTAATTGAAAATTTTTTTATTCTCTGCACCTTCAAAGACTTCCAGTGGGATTAGATATTTTAAGAAATTTTCCGAATTTTGCGAAAGAATGCCCTGCAACGGTGTATTTCAATAATAAATTAATAAGTTTAAAAATCACTTTCATATTTCTACTTTTTTCTTTTTTTTTTAAATTAATTCTTTTTCCTTCTATTTTAAAGCTCTTAATTAATAGAATCAAATAAGAAAATCCAACTATGCTTCGGGTGAAAGTTAATTCTTTTGGTTAAAAGTCTACTATTATATTTTTGGGTCAGAATTTATCTCGCTTGGTTCAAACTTTTACTACTTATTTGAAAATTCAATAACTATGTTGAAAATTCGTCTTTTTTAGAGAAAATTAATCTTCTGTGTTGAAAATCATATTTTTAGTTAAAAATGCAACAGTTGATGTTTTTGGCAGAAAATTAATCTTCTTGGTTTAAAATATATATATCGTGTATTTTGTAAAAAATGCGTCGTTTCTAGTTGAATTCAAATTCTTAAAATTTTTTGTTTGAAAATTAATTTTTCAAACTAAAAATTTAACGTATCTATTTTTGGTTGAAAAGATATATTTTTTGTTTAAAAAGTTATTTAAAAAATTTTTGAAATTTATTGAAAGTTTAATTATTTTGTTGAAAAATCGTCTTTTTGGTAGAAAATTAATTCTGCTATGTTTAAAAATGATCTTTTGGGCTAAAAATGCAAATATTTGGTTGATTTTTTAACTCTTTTTTGCAATTTTTTTTAAATCCATCGTTGTAGTTTAAAATTCATCTCCTTGATTGAAAATTTAACTTTCTTGTTAAAAAATTTTTAGATTGAGAATTCATTTTTAAAAATGAACATGGAACTATTCCATTTGTGGTTGAAAATTTATTTTTTAAGTTGCAAATTGATCTTTACTAGTTCAAAATTCACCTCTTGGGTTAAAAATTCTATTTTCCGGTAGAAAATAAGTCTTGTTGGTTTAAAATTTATCCTTTTTGGTTACAAATTCAACAATCTAGTAGAAAATTAAACTATTTTTCAAAAACATTTTTGCGTTGAAAATTCAACTATTTTGTGGATATTTCGCCTTTTTGGCTTCAAAATTCTAGACTGGTTTGAAGAATCATGTATTTGGTTGAAAATTCGTTTTTCTTGGTTAAAAATTAATTTTTCCAATCTTAAAATTTAACTATTTTATTTGGATTTAGAAAATAATTCTTTTAATTGAACATTCAACTTTTTGATGGAAAATTCATCTTTATTGGTAGAAAATTAATCTTTTTGGCTTCAAAACGCAACCATTGGGTTGAAAATTTATGTATTTCGTTAAAACTTAATTTTTTTTCAAAAAATAATTTTTTAAATCTGAAAATATAACGATTCCACTTCTGATTGAAATTGATTGTTTTAATTTGAAAATTCAACTTGTTTGTAGAAAATTTATGTATGTTGTTGAAAAACCGTCGTTTTTGTTTGAATTCAACTTCTTGAACATTTTTTTGTTGAAAATTAATTTTTCCATCTAATAATTTAACATTTCTATTTTTGGTTAAAAACTTATCTTTTGCAGTTGAAAATTGAACTATTTAGTTGAAAATTCACCTTTTAGAAAAAATTAATCAAAATTGATTTGAAGTTTAATTATTGTGTTGAAAAGTCAATTATTTGGTTAAAAATATAATTATTTTGTTGAGAATTTGACTATGATGATAAAGCCATCTTTTTTTGGTATACCCCTTAAGTTGACCAATAAGTATATTTAGGTAAATTTTCTGGACATCTATTTTAATTACTGCTGTATCGTAACATTAATTTTGTGTAACATTTTCTGCGCAGCACAATTTTTTGCAGAAGAAACGAGGGCGGGGGGAAGATAGTAGCTGATGGAGTGAGAAATGAGGGGGAGAAGTTTATGTGGTAATTACGGAGATTCAGAGGAAGAGAGGAGGATAGGAGAAGGGGGTGATAAAAAGAGGGAAAAAAGAGGGAATTAGGGTGATAAGAGTGAGGGTAGAAATAACAGTTAGAGAGGGGGTAAGGGCGGAAGAGGGTCGAGGGAGTGATACGTCAGAAGGGGATGCCTTGAGGGAACAGTTGGGGTTCGATTACTCAGGGGTTATTAAATGAGGCTGGTAACAATTAGGGAAGATGGAAGTGTCGAAAAAATGGAACTTGGCCGGGAGGGAATGAAGACGAACAGTAGACGTGAGGTTTTTAGGGATTAGAGGGTATTGGGGAGAGGGTGAAAGAGGGTGATAGGAGAATAGGAAATTGGGTTGTGGAAGGTTGAAGGGTGTGAAAGAGAGGAAGGAAGCGTGGGATAATGGTTATTGAGGAGAGAGGGTTAGGGAGAAGAAGATGGGGCTGTACGTTAGCGCGGTGAGCTGTAAAAAAGGGGGTGATGGAACGGAGCTAAGGATATCAATTGTGTCATTTGAAAGGTCGAGTGAGGGAATGGTGGTTGGGGAGGAGTAGAGTTTAATGAGAAGGCACAAGGGGGTGAATAAGAGGAATGAAGCGAGGGATAATGGTTATTGAAGAGAGGGGGTTTAAGAGAGAAAAGTGGTGTTATAGATTAGAGCCGTGAGTGGTGAAAAAAGGAGTTGAGGGGACGGAGTTGAGGAATCAGTGTCGATTGTGTCAGTTGAATGGTGGAGTGAGGGGATAGTGGGTGGGCAGAAGGGGAGTTTAATGAGAAAAAGTAACAATGAAGTGAATGAGAGAAAGAAAGCGAGGGATGATGGTTATTGAGGAGAGAAGGCTAGAGAGAAGAAAGTGGGGTTATAGGTTAGAGCCGTGAGCTGTGAGTGGTGAAAAAAGAGGGTGAGAGGACGAAGTTGAGGAATCAGTATCGATTGTGTCAGTTAAAAGGTGTGATGAGGGGATAGTGGGCGAGGAGGCGTAGAGTTTAATAAGAAGAAGGCACTGAGGTGAGATCGCTGATTAGGGGAGTAGAGGAATGAGCAAGGGCTGCAGGGATGAGCCAAAGAGCTTGGTAGGCGGTTGAGGTGAGGGCAGTTTGTAAAAATATTACACACATTTTGTATGAATTATGAATGAAAAGCCATTTTAAAAATTTTGTACTTTTAAGTTGGTAAGGTGATAAGGTTTCATTTTTAAAATTGCACAGGAACGAGCAATTCCTTGCATCTACAAAAGAAAATTATTCGTAAACTAGATTTAAAATTATCTCTTTGGTAAAAAAACGCTAATTTTTTCAAATGTAATTGGTATCTAGTATGCAATTTATAAAGTAAGATCTATAATTAACAACATGTCGATAATGTAAGGAGGCTTGGAGAAACAGATGATTCATCGGCATCAATGAAGTCTCGTGTTTCATTCACAACGCAACCGGTGGACGAGAGTAGTATCTCGAAGCTTATGCATCGGGACCTGTTTGTACCAGTTTTGTTACAAATTTACGCAGAACTGGTACTTCGGCCTTAGGACCAGGCATGAATGATCTTTAAATAATTTTTTTTCTTTGAGTCACTTTCTTTCTCGTCCTTGAAACCCGAATTTACGATTGAGTACAAGTGTTCAGAATTAATTTTTGTATATTTTAAATTTGATGTTTAAAGTGTTAGACCCTCTTTTTTCCATTTCTTTTCTCTAAAAAATAATATATGTCTAGATAATTTTGCGCATAATCTGTCGCGATTAATTAACTTATTGGCATCTTAAGAGCGTCAATTTTTTGTATGAAAAAAATGGACTAATATAGAGACTTTAAATTATTGCTAAAAGTTATAGTTTGTTATTTACAAAATAATAAAAATAGTCACTTCTAACAGGTTCCTTTTTCCACCGATAATTTATTGCTTATCGCTAAGACGTATCTTCTGCGAATATTTCATCTCCATTTTTCTCATCCCTTCATCACTTATTAGTACCGCTTGAAATTTATCTTCATTATAAATCTACAAATCTACATTTACAATTTAAAAGTAATTTAAAAAAAAATGGTTGGAATAAATTAACATTTTTAAGATGCTACAAAACCTCTTATTTCATGAATTTCTATCATATTACACCGATTTTTTTGAACAAGAGCGTCAATCATAAAAGAATGAATTTTTTTCCAAGTAAACGTTCTGCGAATCAATAAAACATTTTCCTTGTTCAGTCCACATATAAACCTTCATCTGAAACTGTATACCAAAAATGGAAAAAATTCTTTAGCACTGCAAAAAGTAGTACTCTCTGAAAAACAAAACTCATGTCAGTCTAGAAAAAGTTGCTCAATCCTGCAATCTTGTGAAGTGCATACTGCAGACTGCACATCAACCCTGCATTCTGTAGTTTGAGTCCTCCGAATGCTGAATCGCTGATACGAGAAAGCCGAGGGACGATTGGCTCTCAGTACGTGACGGTCATTCTGGATCGGTCGATAAATAATTACCGATAGGCCTTTGCTTGTGAGATGCAATATACACGTAGGAACACATAAGAACACTCACAGGGACGTATCGGGTCTTTGGCCATCCTGATGTCCTCGCATTGAAGCTCGCTGCAGCAAAAGGGCCATTATATTATTCTTCGTGTTCGGTGACAGTGTACATCGGGACGCTTATATGACGTCGTTTACAATGACGCCTAAACGCATTTATAAATTCCAGACACCCAATGTAATGCTCAAGACCAACTTCACATCTTGATGGGCAAGCTTTACTATATTCTTCGCATCGTATGTATGTAAATAGAAATATAAAAAGGGCAGATTTCAAATATTTAAAAGCAGTCCACAAAGAGACCGCAAACTTTCCTTAACAATAGTAAGGGAGCGTACTAAAATTATGTAACTAATTATAACAAAATATTTCTACCCCCTCCCCCCCCCTTCTTACTGTACGTAATTTATGGTAAAAAAAAAGATACAGGACTTAAAACTAATGAAAATTTTTTGTACATATTTAAGATGATCCTTGCGTTGCATTTTCAAAATCCCCTGATTTTTCTTTGAACAATTTTTCATTTTCCCTGAGCGTTGACAAATGGATACCAGGATTCTAAACTCTAGATAAAATAAAAGATAACGTTTTAACAAAATACTTGAATTTTCAACACAATAATTAAATTTTGAACAAAATAGTTGAATTTTCCAGCTTAAAAGATAAATTATTAACAAAAAAGTGTGAGAGTAAGCCAAAAAACGAAGTTTTCTGTACGAACATCGAATTTTCAACCAGGAAATATAAATTTTCGGCAAAAAAAAATTAATTTTCAACAAAGTGATCAAGTTTTCAACCAAAGAGATAAACCTACATGAAAAAAAGAAAATTCCAATAAAGTTAGTTCAACTTTTGCCCACGTGTTGAATTTTCAATTAAAAAATTTCAGTATTTAACAAAATAGTTAAATTTCTATCCAATGAGATGAATTTCAAACTAAAAGCATTATTCTTGGACAAAAGTGGTTCCACCAAAATTTTCAAACAAACCAGATGAATTCTCAAGCAAAGGAGATTAATTTTCTACCAAACAGTTGCATTTTTATCCAAGAAAGGTGACATTTCTACTGAAACAGGTACATTTTTAAACCAAAAAGATAAATTTTCAACAACAAAAATACATATATATATATTTGAATTTTTATCTAAAAAAGATTTTAATTTCACTTTTCAACATCAAAATATGAATTTTAAACAAGAAGTAAATTTTCGACAAAGATTCTTAAATTTTCATCCCAAAAAGACAAATTTTTAACAAGGTAGTTAAATTTTAAACCAAAAAGAATTAATTTACACCCAAATTGTTGAAGTTTCAACCAAATAGTTGCATTTTTATCAAAGAAAAATGAAATCTCCACTAAAACAGATGAGGTTTTAAACCAAAAAGACAAATTTTCATTCACAAGATGATTAAGGTTGACTTTTCAACACCAAAATATGAATTTTAAACAAAGTAGTTGAATTTTAAACCAAAAAGAATTAATTTACAACCAAATTGTTAAGGTTTCAACCAAATAGTTGCATTTTTATCAAAGAAAGATGAAATCTTCACTAAAACAGATGAAGTTTTAAACAAAAAAGACAAATTTTCATTCACAAGAAGATTAAAGTTGACTTTTCAACACCAAAATATGAATTTTAAACAAGTAAATTCTCTAAGAAATACTTAAATTTTCATCCAAAAGGAAGAATTTCAACAAACGAATTCAATTTTTAAGTACAAAAAGGATTAGTTTCAAACAAAATTGTTGAATTTTCAACCAAATAATTGCATTTTTATCCAAGAAAGATGAAATCCTCACTAAAACAAATAAAGTTTTAAATCAAAAAGACAAACTTTCATTCAAAAGAAGATTGTTGACTTTTCAACACCAGAATATAAATTTTAAATAAGTAAATTTTCTACGAAATACCTGAATTTTCAACCAGAAGGACGAATTTTAAAGAAAATAATTGAATTTTCAACCAAACTGTTGCAGTTTGATCCTAGAAAGATGCAATTTCTACTAAAATAGAAGAATTTTTAAATCAAAAAGACAATTGTGGAAAAAAAAGTTTAATTTTTATCCAGAAAAGATTCCAGTTGACTTTCCAACATTAAAGTATGAGTTTCAAATAGTGCGTAAGTTTTCAACAAAAAAAAAACCAATTTTCAATTAAACAGTTGAATTTTGAACAAAACATTTAAATTTTTAAATTAAATAAGCAAAAGTTTGAAAAAAATAGTTAAATAAAAGATTTCAGTTGACTTTTCAACCAAAAAATATGAATTTTAAATCAAAAAGTAAATTCTCCATGAAAATAGTTGAATTTTAAATACGAAAAGACGAATTTTCAACAAAACAGTTCAATTTTCACACAAAAAGGATGACTTTCTAACAAAATTGTTGAAAATTCACGACTTAAAAGATAATCTTCAGGGGATGCAACTGCAAAAAAGTAACATAAATATAAATGTAAGGCGAATAAATTACCAATAAGAATATTATATCAGGGTTACCGAAAACTTCATTTTAAACATTGCTTAATTTTTTCCGGACCAATTTTCATTATCATTGACCGTTAATATGACTACAATCTTAAACTTGTAACATTTTGACCTAGAATTTTTTATGAACGGAATAAAACATTCAAATTAAAATTTAAAAATTACAAATTTATTTTGCTTGACAGTTATTTAAGTTATAGAATTCCCTGACTTTTGAAGGATTTGTTTCTAAGTC
>JAUELO010000240.1:1134084-1147911 GCA_032357855.1 Amphibolips quercusostensackenii | reverse complement strand
CCCCCCCCCCCCCCCCCCCCCCCCCCCCCCCCCCCTCCAGTGGAAGTCAGGCTACGAATTTAGATAACGTTTAGTAGGTTTCTTGATGATAAATTTTAAGACGGTTTGCGACTTTTGCGATAAATTTCCCATATCCCTCTCTTTTCTCTCTTTTAAAGAATGTCTTTTTTCAAGAAATTTCCCTTTTTTCTCGATTTTTCGTAAAAATTTTTGTTTTGGTTAAAAATTCTATTTGATTCAAAATTGAACTATTTTGTTAAAAATATATATATTTTTTAGTTAAAAATTCAACTATTTAATTAAAATTGATCTTTTTTAGTTGAAAATTCGTATTTTTTAAGTTGAAAATTAATCTTATCAGTTAAAAATTAATCTTTTTTGTTAAAAATTCATCCCTGGTTCAAAATTTAACTATTTTATTGAATATTCCTATTTTTTTAATGCCTTTAATTGGGTTTGATGTAAATGAAAAGCTTTTTTGGTTAAAAATTCAACTGCCTGGTTGAAAGTTGAGCTACTTTGTTAAAAATCAATTTTTTTGCAGATTTACCATTTTAATTGAAAATTCATCTTCAAAGTGGAAAATTTAACCAGTTTTTTTATCTGAAAATATAATTAATCCATTATTGGTTGAAAATTGATCTTTTCTATTTGAAAATTCATCTTTGGAGCGGAAAATTTAACCATTTTTTTTTAAACTGAAAATATAACTATTCCATTATCGTTTGAAAATTTATATTTTTAATTGAAAATTGATCTGTTCTATTTGGAAATTCATCTTCAAAGCGGAAAATGTAACCGTTTTTTTTAAACCGAAAATATAACTATTACATGACCGTTTGAAAATTTATATTTCTAATTAAATATTCATATTTTCTATTTGAAAATTCAACTATTTGGTTGAAAATTCATCTTTTTGGTGACAATTTAATTATTTTGGTGGAAAGTTCAAGTATATGATTAAAAATTGAACTGTTTATTTGAAAAATTAACTACTTAGTAGAAAAGTAACTTTTTTTATTACAAATCATAGTGTCGATGTAAAAATTTAACTTTTTTGTGGAAAATTCGTCTATTTTGTTAAAAAGTTATCTTTAGGTAGAAAATCAATCTTCTTTTTTGAAAATTCATCTTTTTGGTTGTAGATTCAACCATTTTGTTTAAAGCTCGTCTTATTTGGTTCAATTTAACTAAAAGAAAATTCACTTTTTGTTGAAAATAATTTTTTCTTTATAACTGAAAATATAAGTTACATTTTTGCTTTAAAATTTTTTTTTTAGTTTAAAACTTATCTTTTTAATCGAAAATTTAACTATTTTGCTAGAAAATGTAACTATTTCGTTTAAAAATAAAATATTCATAAAAAAAATTAACTACGTGGTAGAAGATGAACTATTTTGTTTAAAATCTAAAGTGTCGTGTAGAAAATTTCACTTTTCTTTAGTGCAAAATTCATGTATTTTGTTAAAAATACTTCTTTTGAGGAAGAAAGTTAATCCTCTTTTTCTCAGTTGATCTTATTGGCTGTGGATTTAGCTAATTTGTTAAAATTTGTTAAAATATTGATATAAAAAATGACCTATTTGGTAGAATATTTTTTTATTGTTGAAAATAGTGTCGGGTAGAAGATTCAACATTTCTGTTTAAAATTCATGTTTTTTTTATTTAATTTAACTGGTAGAAAATTTGCTTTTTTTGTAGTAAAAAATTAATTTTTTAAACTGAAAATGTAAATATTCCATTTTTTGTTAAATTTATAGTTACTTCAACTATTTGGTTATAAATTGAATTATTTAATTTGGAAAATTAACTCTTCGTAGAAAATTCGCTTTTTTGTTGAAAATTCATAGTACCGGTTAGAAAGTTTAACTGTTTTGCTGAAAATTATTTTTTTTATCAGAAAATCAATCTTCTATTTCAAAAATCATCATTTTTGTCGAAGATTCAACTATTTTGTTAAAAATTCGTAGTCTTTAGTTAAATTCAACCAGTTAAAAATTCGATCCTTTTAGGTGAAAATTAATTTTTTTAACTGAAAACTTATAGTTTTTTTTTTGAAAATTGATCTTTTTTAGTTGAAAATTCAACTGTTACGATGAAAATTGATCTGTCTTGAATAAAAATAACATTCATGGTGATAATTCTTATTTGTATTTTTAAAATTCAACTCTTTTGTTAAAAATTCATCCTTTTCGATTGAAAATTCATACATTCATACATGAAATAAGAAATATTAAATCTTTTGTTGAGAATGCATCGACTTAATATTATTATAACGATATATTAATTAGACACGTGAAAGAACGAAAAATAAACGTGAAATCCCTGTATAGCCAACGGCTTCATTACTGTCGGGAATTGGGAGGGGGGGGGGAGGTACAAATAACCTAAAATTGGTAACGTAGTTTGTGGATGACCCCATTATGCATATGTGTACTAAAACGAGGGTCCCACTCAAAAATCAGAAACGTTCAGACGACCAACACCAGAGTGCTTGTTCTAAATCTAAACTTCGAGAGATGTTCTTTTAACATGGAGGTATCGCATTATTTTCACTGTTGCTTTTTACACCTAGATTAATGTTTACCTTCACCTTATTTTAATTTATCGCCAAGGTCCTTGTTTCTTGTCGTCGCATCCGTAGCCGCACGCCTGCTCGTTTTGTTACTGGCTGTTTCTAGAAATCAGTTTTACGTGTTTACGTGTACGTGTCCGAATCAATAAGTAAAAACTGAAAAAAATGAACGTAACTTATGAAACAGCGCCGCGGTGGTTGCAGCCACGAGATGGTAAACTTCCCCACAACAGCAACCATGGCGTCACCTCGGGAAGAGAGGCGCTGCAGCTGCGAGGACGACAACTGCGACGACCTTGACTTACACGACCAGGTTTTTTACCTGTTGCATACAGGAAGTAGTCGAACTAAACATCATTTTTCCTAATAGGGATCTAAGCAACAACAAATCCAGTGAAAGGCGGAGGAAACAAAGTCAACCCAGAAAGGTTTTACACCAAAAACGCATATTGGAGGAAGATCCTCTCATATCTTCAGACCAAAACACAAATAACAATGAAAAAGAGTTGGAAACGGAAATAATGTATATGACGGATGATTGTATGAGGCAACAGAACAAGTTGGCAACCCAGAGGAAATTTAGGTGCTTCTCCTGTCCTGAAGATGCTCCCGCTAGGGGTCAAATTTCCAGCCCTTATCACACCAAAGCTTCCCTAGCTCTCCACCAACTTTGGAGGCACAACATCTTTGGAAAGAGAAAAGTTTCTCCGCATCCAGTTGAGGAAACAAGGAGACATTCCATTACCTTGAAAGCCACGGTTTTCACCAATGCCAGCTTCGACTACAGAAGATAGCAGTTGGACGGAGGGATTGACTCCCTCCCTTTGGATGCTGGGAAAATTTCTCGACTTTCGAAGATCTGTTGTGACTTTAGGGTCGGAGTGTTTCTAGTTGTAAAAATAATGTGCCATTTCTGAGAAGAGATTCGGTTTCGGATCTGGAACCACAGGCTTTATTAGAGTAATCTTGGTTTATATTTGTGAAAGAAAGTTCAACCGAATCATTATTTTGTTCTGCGCTTGACCGTTTAAATTTTTTAAGAATACGAATCGGGTAAGCGAATACATAATGAATAATTCGATGCATCCATGTTAAAAGTACCTGTCTGGGCTTAAACGTCTAAAACAACTACTCTGGCGGTGGTCGTCTAAACTAACGATTTTTTTTGTATTGGTCCCTCGTTTCAGTACGCCAGATATCCGTCAGATAAGAGACATGTTTATTAATAAAAACTTTTTGGTTCAGTATATTATTTATAATTATTTTAAATTCATTTGAATTATTTTGAATTCTTTGTATTCTTCAGACGTTTTTAAATTGCTTGGAATGCTTTTAAACTCTTTTAAATTATTTTAACTTTCTTGACATCTTGATTTTTTTAAACTGAATTTTTTAAATTCTGCTGAATTTCATGAATGGGGTTCGTGGTGCAAAACTAATAATAAGTGGCAGCACCGAGTCGAGTACTAGGCCCTCTGTGGATGAGAGACGAAATGCAGTTTCGTGCTAGATATACGTTTCTTATAATTAAATATATGATGGTAAATAATCTGTAAATATATGTTTAGTGCTTATATACGAAGGTTATTTATACTTATAGTGGAAATTATAAATACAATGGGGTATATGGTGAATTGTAGTAAACTTAACTTCACTTTGCAAGTGACAATCAGATGAGGATTTATCAACCTTTTACGTATGCTATATGATAAATATTGATGAAAAACATATAAAAATATATTTTTTGATGTTTTCAAGGTATAAGTGGCACTTTATACTTATTCCAAAAATTTATTTCCTTGAAATTCGTGTCATATCGACATAGGGTCTAGTAGTCGGCTTGGTGCTGCCACCTACGATTAGTTTTGCATCATGAACCTTATTATCTGAATTCCTTTAATTATTCTGAAAGAATTCAGAGGAATCCAATGAATTCAAAATAATTCGAGGAATTCAGAGAATTCAAAAGAATTCGACTGAATTAAAAATATTTTCAAATATTAAAATATCGGTTTCACCGAGTGAGTCTCGTCTACCCCGAAAGGGAAATGACTTCATGGTATAATAATAATAATAATAATAATAATAATAATAATAATAATAATAATAATAATAATAATAATATATTAATTCAGAGAGCATTAATTACTATACCGTCTGCTGTTTGATTACATTTCTCAGTGAGGCTACTGGGCCGGGAAATGACGCGGGATTTGTATATTGGGCATGAATTTTTTTATTTTTCATTATACACTTAAAAAAATATTTTATTTCACTGCTTTGTTCAGTGTGATCACTGAAACGCATAAACGGGATCGGGATTAAATTTGTTAAGTAACTGATTGTATATTTTAGACAATGAGTTTCCTTTTTTTCATTTCAGAATTTTCACAACATTATAAAAACTTTAAAAAGTTAAAAAAGTTTTTTTACGCCTATAACTTGAAATTGATAACTGTACATTTTTTAATTGTAAAATGTACAAAGCATTAAAACATTAAAGCGCGAGGATTAAAGTTTACAAAAATATTAATATTAAATATTGATGATTAAATTTGAACAATTTTATATAGCAAACATTCAGAAATTAATCATTTTCAAGTGCAAGTCTATCAAAATTGAATGCAAGAATTTAAAATTGCCTTCAAAATGTGACCTTAGAATTGAAGCGTTCAAAATAAATTTTAAATGTGTTTAATGTGTTGAAAGGCTTTCAGTTTAAAATGATTAAATTTTAAGTGATTTTTGGTAATTTTAAACTCTTGAATTTTGAATAATTCAATTTTATATTTCTGCAGGAGAAATTTTTCTCTAAAAATATTTGACGTAATTTTGTTTGCATTATTATTTATTCAGCATGATGCGTTTAGATTTAAAGATATCCGGCTCTAAGGACCAAATTATTTTTCCACTTCTCTGCTGTATCATCACGCCTTAAAAGTAAAAAAAAAATTTTAACCGGTCAAACGTGGATCGCAACAAATGTTTGCATCTGGGAAAAATTTCTGAGGCTTCGACTAAAGCCAGTTGCCAAAATGTCAACTAGAAATTGTCTAAGGACTTGTACATAGTTGTTCCCATATATCCCTATAAATGTGATTTCCCATGTGTCGCTTTTCTCAGACCTAATGGATATTTCTAAGCGGAAATCCAAAATCCGGGACATTTTTCTCTTTTACTTTCTCAAGGAAAAACTGACGGTAACCTACTTGTGAGTCGCCGGTCGTTAAACTGCCGTAAGGCGAACTGCTAAGATGCCGTTTCCGTAGCGATTCATTCGTGTTGCGGCAGCGTAATAAGTCGTGAAATTTTTATACTCGGAAGTAAAGTCCGTCACTCGAACCGGTATTCCGAAACACGTCGACGACTTATAAAAATTTTAGTGTCCATAGCGAGCGAGATCCTGCAAAACGGAATCCCTGATCGTAATATCTCTTCGAAAAGTTCTCTTCGATTCCAATCTGATCTGCCAAATGATCAATTAGTGTGATGTAATCAGTTCTAGACTACAGAATGAACTGCCCAAATTTCAGTTACCCTTAACAGTTTCGAGAGAATGGATAATGAGTGCTGTGTTAATGAAAAAATTTTGATGACGATCTTTAAGAAGATTTTGATGACGATCTTCATAAAGATTTTGATGACGATTTCGTGATGATTTCATGAATTACATCTAGATAATGATTGGGTGCGTTTAAAAGTCGGCTCTCTTTATTCTTGCTTGTCAGATTAATTTTTGATATTTGTAACGACGCATTTGTACAAAAAGCATTACTTGTTTACGTTATTCCATGAAATATATTATATCTATTATACATGATTTATTTGTAGATCGATAGTTCAGAAACTTAAGGAATGATATGATTTTAGTGGTTAATTGAACGTTCCTTCAGTTTTGGGGCCTAGATCCATTTTTTCTAAATTTCCTTTTGAAAATCAATCGTCTAGGGTTCTGCCTTGCCAAAGAGAAATGAGTTCAATGTGAAGACACGAGAGAGCGCCAGGTAAAGTAAATTGGAAGACTTCAGTCTGAAGGTTCCTGGACCTACAGATCGAAAGAGGGAAAATAATTATGGAGAATATTTTAGATAATCTTTCTTTTACTAATCTTGAATTTTTTTATTTAAAAAGAAAAATACAAATTACAACAAGTTTGTGCAAATACGAGTGCAAAGTCAAAAAGTCAGTGATTGACGGAAAATAAATAAAAAATCTCAAAACATCGATAAACAAATTTGGAGTTTTGCTTCCGTATCACTGCCTTTCATTGTTACAAAATTTATTAAATTTGTAGCGCCAGTTTCGCTTTTAGTAAAAACCCCAATGAGAATTTTACTACTTTGTTAGAAATTTATTTTTTTTGGTTGATGATTCATCATTTTAGTTCAAAAATATATTTTTTAAATTCAAAATGTAACTATTTTGTCAACATTTTAATTTTTTAAATTGAAAATTGAACTATTCCATTTTTGGCTAAACATTTATCTTTTTCAGTTAAAAATTCAATATTTGGTTGAAAATAGCTGTATTTTGTTAAAACTTTATCTTTTGTGGTAAAAAATTAAACTTCTTGGTGACTAATTAACCTTTTTGGATGAAAGTTCATGCATTTTGTTTTAAAATATTATATATTTTTATTGAAAATTAATTTTTAAACTGAAAAATTTAACTGTATCATGTTTGTTTGAACATCAATCTTCTCCAGTTGAAAATTCAACTACTTGTTTGAAAATTTCTAAATTTTTTTGAAACTTTGTCTTTTGTATTAGAATATTAATCTTCTTGGTGACTAATATTCGCCTTTTTGGCTAAAAATTCAACTATTAGGTTAAAGTTCCATTGAAAATTAGAATATTTGGTTGAAAATTCCTGCATTTTTTAAAATTATTCTTTTTTGGTAGAAAATTAACCTCTTTGGTTGAAAATTAACCTTTTTGGTTGAAAATTAACATTTTTGGTTGAAAATTTATTTCTTTGGTTGATCATTTATTTCTTTGGTTAATCATTTATTTCTTTGTTTGGTCATTTATTTCTTTGGCTGATCATTTATTTCTTTGGTTGATCATTTATTTCTTTGGTTGATCATTTATTTCTTTGGTTGATCATTTATTTCTTTGGTTGAACATTAATTTCATTGAATGAAAATTAATTTTTTATTGAATATTAATTTTTGTAACTAGAAATGTAACTAAATTTTTTGTCTAAACAATTTTTTTTATAGACATTTAATCTTTTGTGGTAGAAAATTCAATTGTTTGGTTGAAATTTAATCATTTCATTGCAAATTCATTTTTTTGTTGCTTAGAAACTTATTTCTCTATCTGAAAACTCAACTATTCTATTTTTTGTTGAAAATTGATTTTTGTTAGTTGAAAATTAATTTATTTTGTTAAAAATGATTCTTTTTTGTTAGAAAATATTTTTGGTTGAAATTGCATTTTTTTGGTTAAAAATTAGTTTTTTATAATTAAAAATTAATTTTTCCTATTAAAAATGTAACTAAATTTTTTTTTTTTTACTAAAGATGGACCATTTCAGTTAAAAGTTCATTTCTTTTGTTAAAAATTCGTTTTTTTGTTGTTGTTTAAAATGAGTTATTTTCCCTAGTAATGTAGCTATTTTATTTTTACTAGAAAATTGATCTTTTTTAGTTGAACATTCACTTCTTTTGTTGAAAACTCGTCTTTTTTAGTCGAAAATTCAATTATTCTGGTAGAAAATGCCTACTTTTTTGGTTGTAAATTGAATTTTTTTTCAAAAATTCGTCTATGTGGCGTATTTTTTTGTCTAATGTGACATTTTTTATTGGAAAATAAATTTTTTTGTTTGGAAATATCAACTATTGCACTGTTTGTTAAGAATTCATATTTTTAAATTGAAAATTCATCAGTTTGGTTGAAAATTAAACCATTTTGACGAATTTTTTTTTATAGATATTTAATCTTTTTGGGAGAAAAATCATTTGTTTGGTTGAAAATGTAACTATTTCGTTGAAAATTTATTTTATTTGCTTGAACACTTATTTTTCTAACTGAAAATCAAAATATTCTTTTTGTTTTGTTGACAAATTATCTTTTTTGTTGAAGATTCATCTATTTTTTTGAACATTTGTCTTTTTTTGGTAGAAAGATAACCTTTTAGCTGAAAATTTAATTAGAAATTAAAATTATTAATTTCATTAATTAATCTTAATTTATTTTGTTGAAAATAAGTGTCAATCACCTTTTGTATTTTGTTGCAAATTATTCTTCTTTAGTAGAAAATGAATCCTTTTGGTTGAAATTTTATTGCTTTGGTTGAAAAGTAGTTTTTTTTTTAAATTTAAAAACAATTTTTTTAACTGAAAACTTAACTATTCAATTTTTTGTAGATTTTTTTTCATGAAATTTAACCTTGTTAGTTGAAAATTTGTCTATTTTGTTGAAAATTTGTGTTTTTTTTGTGTGGAAAATTCATCTTCTGGGTTGAAAATTCAACTATCATGTTAAAGGTGGATTTGTTAAAATTGAGGATGCATCATTTTAGTTGAAAAATCATTTCTTTGGTTAAAAAATTAACAAATTTTGTTGTAAATTCGTTTTTTTTTTGTTTAGAATGATTTTTTTACTAAAAATTTATTTATTTCGTTTTTGCTAAAGAATTTACCTTTTTTAGTTAAAAATTCACTCATTTTGGTTTACACATGTCTTTTTTAGTCGGAAGTTCAATTACTTTTGGCATAAAACTCATATTTTTGGGTTGCGAATTTTAACTTTTTTTTCTTTAAAAATTCTTCTTTATTACTTGAAGACTTAACATTTTGGATGAGAATTTTTTTCTTTGTTGATTGAAAAACCTTTCTTGATTACAAATTTAACACTTTTGTTGAAAATTCGTACTTTTTGCTTTAATTTAAGAGTTTTTTAATTGAAAATTAAAATATTTTTAGGTGGAAAGATCAATCATTACACTTTTTGTTGAAAATCCATTTTTTTAAATAAAAAATAATTATTCTGGTTGAAAATTCCCTTTTTCTTGGTTAAAAATTAATTATTTTAACTAAAAATTTTATAATAAAATTTCACATTAACAAATCTTAAATTTTTGTCAGTTCTATTATGGACACAAACGTGACATTCTTTGTCACTGCCCTTCTACTGAAACTCAACTCTTGGTTATGTGTGTGAATTCGGTAACATTCTTTCCTTCTAGTTTTTCAAATTACTCGATCGGCGTTGAGGAAAAGTGACAACAATGCTTTCAAGATTTTCTTATACAAAAAAGTATTTCTTACACATCTTATTTTCCTAATATATTTCTACTGATTCAAATTTTTCTTATTTTTTAAAAATCTTAAAAAAATATACAATAGTTGATATTTTAACTTAAAAAGATTAAATTTCATATAAAAAATTAATTTTAAAACCAAAAAGACGAATTTTCAACAAATAAATATTTTTCAGTCATGAAAGAAAAAGTAGTGTATTTAAATCGTTGAACCTCTAAGTCCAAAGATAAACTTTCTGTACAAAAATTGAATTTTCAACCAGAAAATATGTTGTTTCAGCAAAACAATAAATTAAAGAAAAAAGTTAAATTTTTAAACCACAGTGCTCCACAAGCATCGATAGGTTCGACTAAAATAGACCCAAAAACTGCTTGGATATGCTTTTAGATAACCATCCAAAGTTGCCAAAACCACTTTACAGTGAAATCGCAGCTGATCCCCTTCTTGAGAGATATCTCGAAATTGTGTTTTGCGATTCTTACTGCGAGTATATTATAATATACATAGTGGTAGAATGGCCCCATTTTCGTATATTTTATTTTTTATTTTTCACCTTTTCTTACGCAATGCAGTCAAATGAGAATCTATGTCTTCACGAACTTTTCTGTAAGAAAAAGAACAGTTAACCACTCTGTCCATGGCCTTAAAAGCAGTTACAAAAGGTACTAAACGCAAAATTCCAATGTCTTCATAAATTTTTGGATCTATAAGCTTATCCGACTTCTTTAAAAGTTTTCGACATGCGTTTTCCTCAAAACTTTCTCTATGATAGTTTTTCGGGATAACTTTAAACTTTTTTGGTCAGATTAATACCTTTTCTCTACCCATAAGGGGAACTATACCATCCCAGAATAATTGATTCACAAATCCTTGTGAAAGATGCAACTCAGGAATGACGCATTTTTGAAGAATATTAATGTCATCATCTTCACTGAAGAGCGGAGGATTTACTGTATTGCGGCACTGGTTAGCATACTTCTTATTTTTTCCTTTGAAATAAAATTTCTCGCAATCCCTTTTTACTTCTCCACACGTTTTTAATTGCATAGACCGGTCAGAACTCGTTACATTACTACTATGAGCTGTATCAGTTGTCCCATTATTAGTTGCGTTCGCACGTTTAGAAGAGTCCGATCGACTTCTTAGGTCTGATAGTGCAACAAAACTGTAGGGATACGGGTACGTTGATGTGTCCTTTTGTTGGCCATTTATCATGAGTGAAAGTTTCAATTTGATGCAAATTTTGACGGAATATTGCTAAGATTTATTAGATATAATTAAAGCTCAGTTTTTTCAAAAGTTTCCTTTATTTGTGGCACAATGCCCAACATCACCAATCTGCGCACATTAGTCAAGTTACTTTTTTTGACAACATTTCCATCTTTAGAATATAATATTCTTCTCTTAGTTGGCACATCAACATTTTCTTGTACATCTTAATCAACAACAAGGCCATCATCTAATTCAGATAAATAGTCTTCGGGAAATATTAACATGGATATATTGAAAAAGCCTTGACGACCATCAGCCATAACTTTAATATGGATATTTCCAATAATATTCCGTTCCTTTATTAAAGCTTCAATGATTTCTTAGCATCTGCCAAAACAACGGAGGCCTTTTTTCCACAACTGCACCATTATCATGGCATTCAAATTTATATGTACCATGTTTGTATATACTTTCCAATGTCCTTGATTTCACCGAAACCTGTTTTCTATAATATGTTACCACGGATTTTTTTACAACATTGCATCCCGAAAAATTGTCTAATTTCTACATGTGATTAGCTGAGACACAGGTATTAATTTGAAAATTATCCAAATTTTCTACTGAAAAAAGAGGGCTTCTTTCTTTCTTCGGGTTCAGAAGAATTCATGAACCTGTGCCTTTAGTGCTCAACGTCAGTTAACCCTTTTCTAATTTGGTACAACTGCTGCGGTTGCTTTGCAAGCTTGCCTTTTTCTTCAACAGGGTAGTTACAACTTGATCATGTTGCTTTTTAGGGAATTTTTCAATAACTTTCATTACATTTCCTTAAGTTTTATTACAACTATGTGTTTTGCCTTTTCCTACTACCTGAAAGTAACTTTTACAAAGTTAAAAAACATTGCTGGACCTTTCATTGACTGATGTCGAAGGTTTCTCGTAGATATTTGCAGATCCATAAGGTCCATTGAAAACATCAGCTTGAGTTTTCAACTTTCTCTTAAAACCTCGACCTTTTTCGTTTTTCAAGTGACCTTTGTATTTTGCCGTTAAACAAAGGTAACAAGTGCATATCTCGCCCTCCATTGTACGAGTCACTTTTCTTATCTGCAAGTCTTCATAATTTGGCATAGATTGTATGGGCCTTTTGAAAATACGTTTTTCATGATCGAAAAGAGTCTAGTAGCATGTTCTACAAATACTGAATGGAAACTTTTCATCACTTGAATGAAAATTTTCATTCGAAAATATTTGAATTAAATTCTCAACATTTTCGTTTATTAGAAACTTCTCTGGCTTAACCTTCCCAAAAACAATCTTCTTACCGCAATGTGCACACACTATTTTTCGGTTTTCTTCATGAGAACATACATCAACAGACATTTTGAAACAAGAAAAAAAGTCATCGGAGTTTAATAGGCATTCATTAAAATTGGCTAATGCAGCACTATGATAAACAAAGCTAAAACTGTTGCGTGGATACCTACTTTTAACTATCTCCCCGCTATACATGATAGAAACATGTGATGATCTATCAGAACTGACGCACCGATATAATAAAATGAATACGTTGTGGCTGGGAGATTATTTGAAGTTTATCACAAAAGAATAATGTTTGCTGCAAAGAGATTTTTTTTGGACAAATGAAAATCCTCTCAGCCTTAAATTTAAGAGAAAATTCCATTTGGATCAAGGAACATCCTATTGATACAAAAGGCTATTTCTCTGAGTGATTGTAGAACGAAATTTTGTTATATCTCGGTAAGGGAATAAGGTGCGATTTCACTTCAAGTGTTTTTTGCAACTTTAAATAGTTATCTAAGAACCTATCCAAACAGATTTTTGATCCATTTTAATCGAACTTATCGATGCTTTAGGAGCAGTACGCAGCATATCTAGATAAAGGTATAAAGGATACCAAGTGGACAAAATAAAACTAAAAGTAAACAAAAGAATTTTAAATAGGGGAAAAAATGTAAAAAAAAGCTGACAAATAAGAAAATATAAACAAAAATGGGGCCATTCTATCACTACATCGACGTCGTTGGTCCTGGGGCAAGCTGAAACTGGTTTATTAATAAAAAATCAATGTCAGATATTCAATCCTATGTAGACATAGTTCACTATATATTTATATAATCACCATTCAGTACTATGCATGGCCCCTGAGTCAGAAAAATTAGTTTTTAAGGCGGTTTCTGTCTGTTGTTGCCGTCAGCGAATACAATAACTTTGATAGACTTATCGAGTTGAATTGCGCTTTGGCACACTGTATAAGGGTGTAAAAAAAGGATGAGTTCGTTAGCCAGCTATTCGTAGTACTCAGTAAGGATAACAATTTATTTTTATGACTTTTTTCACACAAAAAAATTACCAGAGTTATAGCATTAACAACATTTTAAAAATGAAACTCAAATGAAAATTTCGAGTCAAACAATGCACGATATGAAAAAAGGCAAGAAAAGAAAAGGTTGATTTTTTAAAGCCTTACAAGGTTATCATAACAACTTTACACATTTTCTTGAAAAATCGAAAATTCAAATTTTGATTGCACAAAAAATAATGAAATATCAAAAAATTCCATTTTGCGCTTAAAATATGCAACATACGAAAAAATATATTTAAAAAATTATGCACGGAAAACAAATCTACAAATTTGTTGTTAATAACTTTTTTATAGGATGCATAGTTATTGTTTTATTCGTAAGATACAATATTAAAAATATAAACATTTAATGTTTGAACAAACGACACAACCTAAGAAAAAAAATCTGCC
>JAUELO010000240.1:1027114-1041901 GCA_032357855.1 Amphibolips quercusostensackenii | reverse complement strand
AATTGTATTAACCGTAATCCCATTAGATTTCTAGGTATACATATATGTATGTATATATGTGGTTAGTCCTACAGAGCATCCGTCGACATACAATGTGGGATTTCAACCAGATAGGAATAATTTCCACGACCGCTCGATAATTAGCTCTTTACCAATTTGTAGGACGTATTATCCAGTCATATTTCCATGATGTGAACCCAACCACAGTGCCATCGGGTAAAGAGGAAATTACGTGATAACGGAAGTAATAAGTTGAACTTCGTCCTGATACGTAAACAAGCTCTCTATCATCGAGTCCTAATCTCAAGTAATAATTACGGTTTCGGATATTTACTGTTTTCGAAAAGAGTGATTTTTTCAATAATAATAATTTTCAAATGACTTAGGTGACTGAATCCATTTAAAACAAAGCAGGCCGACGGGTGACATGTTCGTTAGTTTATTATTATTGTCTTATGAGCCTGATCCATTTAGGTCCCGAGGAATAACCCTTACTGCTTAAGTATCATTTAAGTCCTTTAGCATAAGTGAATATAGCGCCATACGACATTACTCACTGTGCATGGGCCTGTAACAAATTTTTCTGCTACAAACAAGTAGAAATCGCAAAATATGTGTCGCCGATTATATTGGGGCTTTACAGGGTGAAAGTGCATTAAAATCCATTAGGTGTGTATTTTTTTCCAAGGCGCATTTCATTAAAAGAAAAAATAAATACCTGAAAGATTTTTATGTATTTTCATCTCGTGAAGCCCTAGTCGAATCAACGACGCACATCTCGCAACTTTACCTTGTGAGGTGGGATTAAAATCACTTTATGAATTTAATCACAATCAGTGATAACCCGGAGCTGCATCTGACTTTATTAGAAGAGCTTTAATTTGACCGAACGTTTGGTCAGGGGAGGAGAAAATTGCAGATAACCATCTCCCGAATTTAGCCGGCTTTTCAACAGTCCAGTTTGAAGGCCGACATTCGACCCTACCCATCGAATGCACACAATCATATCTGGCATCAAACCTCCCTCGTCTAGATTTTCTTTTACTGTTTCTAAGCTAATGAGAAAAACGAAGAAAGAAGGAAAATAATTACGGCATTTTGATTTTTTTTTAAATTCAAATACGAAATTTTCTCAAATCACGTAGCTCCAGCTACTTTTTTTCGCTAAAATTTTCAGAAGTAATAGGCAATATATATATGTATATTTTTAGTAAAAAAATCACAATAACTCTACCATTTTTTAAAAATGTTTTATTGTTTTCAAAAGTTTGCGAAAAAGGAGATAAATCTGAAACCAAAAAATCCCTAATATCACAAAAATCGCAAGAATAATTCGATTTTTAAGCATAATTGGCAAAAAACTAATTTTAACATTGAAATTTTCAAACATTCAAAAAAATTTTAAAAGATTTGAAAAAGATTTTATCAGACATAAAATGAAAACTATTCATAAAATTTGTAACGAATATTCACAAAAAGTATTAGAAAAAAATATATTGATTTTTTAACATTCTGACAATTTTTTCAGAGATACATTTTTTTAGAATATTCTTGAGTTACTGAATAATTTTGGTATGCTATTTTTGCTATACGGAATGTTTTCTAAAATATCTGCAAATATCATATAAATTGTAGAATTTTTTCAGAGTATTGTAGAATGTTTTAAAACAATCTTGAATAATCTAGAACATATCACAACATTATACCGAATTATACGACATTTCTAATTAATTATTTAATCATTGAAGAATGCTATAAAAATATCTTTAAAACATATCGATATAAAAAATAATAAAAAAATCTTTTAAGAGAAGTTAAATAAAAATATCGAATAACTCATTAAATGTATAAGGCAATTTCTAAACTTTCTTGAAGTTCTTCGGCATTGACGTTTCGAAATTGCAACTCACCCACCCTTTCTCAAGTGTATTAAGTTATACTTGAATAAACGCTTTAAAGCGCTTTAAGAAACTTTTTTTTACCTAAATGTTATATTTTTTCAAATACTTTTACTTCAAGCTTATGCATTTTTTGCGGCATAATGATGTTTTGAAAAACCACCAATTACAGAAACCAATTATAACCACAATGCAAAAAATAAACAAGGTATTTGCGATATCATGGCAAACAGGAAATATATTAACGAACCAAACATATTTATTTTTCCATTTAATTAATCCAATACTTGAATGTATCTACATCAATACGATTTATCTCATTATTTTAAATTTTACATGCGATTCCTGCCGTTATATGTTTAACCTTCAGTGTATACTTTTTATTCAATTTATGCAATATAATTAATTTGCGTCTCGGTAAAAAAGTATTCACATAAAAGAGTTGTAATCTTTTACATATTAAAAGGATTGTTTTAATTTTAAATAATTTTATTTACTAGGACCTACTGCAACAAGCAAAGTTACCAGATATAGTTATTTGTCTTTTTATCGAAATCTATTAATTCAATAAATAAATTAAAAGTATGTACCTCTGTAAAATAGTTATGATTTTATAATCTGAAATTTTAATATAAATCTTTTTTTCTCATCATGATTTTCAGAGATATTAAAAAAAATTTATAGAATTTAATTTTAGTTATTTGAAATGAAGTTGTTAAATTATCATTTCTCTCTAACTTCAAAAATTAAACCCTAGAAACAAAAGTTTAAGAAATACAAAAAATCTTCAACTACAAGAACCAACGATAAAAAATTTGGACAAGCACAATCTTTCACTCTTTTTTTACTGTTACTTTTTTACTTTTATTGCCTATATAAGAGTGCTGGATTAACACTAAAACGTTAGATTTTTTCGTTCAAAGATTAAAGTACGGTAATTAAGCATTACGTGAAAAAAGAAGATCCTTCGGAGGTTACTTTTTTCACTTTCTTTGACTTATTTCCTATTTGGAATAGAAGTTTCAAATTAAATATTTTTAAATTTAAAACGCTAGAAATTGCAGGGTGCACAGTCTTCCTCTTTTTTCTGCGTTTCCCATTTTTTAGAAATTTTCCTTTTTCCCTATTCACGAAAATCTTCCACTTTTTCCTTCTTTTTAATTATAAATATAGCTTAGCTTATACAAATAAATATTTTCGTCTACAGCGAGGGCCAAAAAATGTTAAATGTATTTTTGCTAGATGTGTATATCATTTGTAAAAAGATATTTCTGTTTCCCAACATTGTGAGCCAAAAAAAATTTAAAGTACTTTGCTTAGACTTTTAAACAAGGTGTCCAGCAACCTTGAAAACCTTAAAAACCTGGAATTCTCCTTAATTTTTTTAAACCTCAAAAACCTGGAATTCTGCTTCGAATTTTTTACGTGAACCTTAAAGTTGAATTATTATTTTTTTTTTGCTTTTAAAACAGTAATTTTACTGAAAAGTGAAGATTAATTTAAATGTTTTAGTCTATTAGGAAAGAAACATCTCGTTTAGAAAAAAATATGCTACTGAATAGTTTTTTATTCATCAAGATATAATTCATTTTCTATTTATTAAATAATTAAAAACAGATTTTAAAGCACTTTTTGTAGACTTTACTAATTATTTTATGGATTGCAAAGAACAGACTCTAACATTGTGAATAATACTATAAGTTTTTAACTTCTCCGCTAATATAGAAAATTTCAGAAATTAAAAATAAATTTTGTTGTATTTAACTTACAAATTATAAAAATGATTAGTTACAAATTTCAATGTTAATTCAGTTTCAGAATTAGAATGAGTTATGGCCATACAACAGATATTTTGATGGGTTGACTATTTAGTTTTCTAGTGTACACCAGATTTCAAAAGGTTACAAAATATTTCTAAAGATTTCACAAAAATTTTGGATCCTTAAAGATTTAAAGGATTTCAAAGATTTGAAAAAGGGTACAGTTCAGCAAATTGTAAAAATTCTGAAAAGTTTTAAAGATTTGAAACGACGTTAAAAGGTTGCAAAACATATTAGAAAATCAAAAAGTTTTTACAAAAATTTCCTAAAGATTTCGAACAATTCATTAAGATTTCAAGATTTTCAAAGATTTGAAAAAGGCGTGTACATCATATTTCCAACATTTCACTAAAATATAAAAATTTTCAAAAAGTTTTTAAGGATTTAAAAGATTTTAAAAAAGATAGAGTACCTAAACCATATTTTTAAATTTTTTTTAAATTTAAAAAATTCAAAAGGATTTCAAAATTTTTTAGAAGATATTAAAAGATTTCACAAAAGTCTTGAAGATTTCACAAAAAATTCATGAAGATTTTAAAAGAATGTAAGAATTTCAAAGATTTTAACATTACGATAGATTTTTAAAACATTTAAAAGATTTTAGACGACCTTAAGTTTTTTTAGAGGATTTTATAAGATATCACAAAGATTTTTTATATTCCAGTGACTTCAAACGAATATAAAAGATTTTAGAAAGACTTTACAAATATTTTAAATATTCCAATGATTTCAAACGAATACAAAAGATTACACAAATATTTCAAAGAATTCATAAAGATTTCAAAACATTTAGAATATTTTTAACAATTTAAAAAAGTTTCAACAAATTTCAGAAGATTTTAAAAGATTTTGAAGATTTTAAACGAACAGACAAGATTTTACGAAACAAAGACTAAAGAAGAACTTTAAATTATTTCAAAGAGAACATAAAGCTTTCCAAACATTTCAAATAATTTCACAAAGTTTACATAGATTTTAAAGCTTTCAAGGACGTAAAAGATTTCAACAAGAGTTCAGTACAACAGATTTGAAAGATTTCTAAACATTTTAGATATTTTAAATGATCAAATTTTTTTAGAAGATTTCGAAAGATTTAAGAAAGATTTCAAATATGCCAGTGATTTCAAACAAATACAAAGGACTTCAGAGAAATTCTACAAATATTTCCAAGAATTCATAAGGGTTTCACAAGATTTCAAGAATTACAAAGACTTCAAAACATTTAAATGATTTGAAACGATTTTAAAAGGTTTCGACCAAATTTAGAAGATTTAAAAAAATAAAAATTCTACTGTTTTTCTAAATAATTAGAATTTCAATTTGAAAATTCAATTATTCGGCTGAACATAATTATTTTTTGAAAAATTCAACTATTTAGTTGGAAATTTATTTACTTTGTTCAAAAATGATTCTTTTTGGCTGAAAATTAAAATTTTTGTTGAAAATTCTTCTGTTTTGTAGGAAATTCGTCTTTTTGGGTTGGAAAATTTTTCTTAATTGAGAATTCCTATACTTTAATAGAAAATCCAACAATTCAATATGAAAATCAGTTTTTGTGTTTAAAATGAATATCTTTGGATTAAAAATTCGACTGTTTTTCTATAAAATTGGTCTTAGCTTGAAAACTCAGTTTCTTAGTGGAAAATTCGTCTACTTTTGTAGAAAATTGAACTATTTGGTGAAAATAATAATAAATTCATATTGTTTTCTTCTTCTACTGAAAACTCGTTCTTAGTTGAAAAACATTTCAGAAGATTTAAAAAGATTTTAATAATTTTGAACGAACACAACAGATTTCGCAAACAAAGTTTGAAAGAAGATTTCACAAATATTTCGAAGATTTCAAAAGATTTGAAAAAATTACAGATAGATTTTGAAGATTTTAAAAATTTTACAATAGCTTTAAAAAATTCTAAGATTTCACAAAGGCGACTTATGTTTTCAACAAATTAGGAATTTGTTTATTTTTGATTCGTCTTTCTTTAGAAACTTTTGGCCAATAAAAATTAAAATGGCTCATTTTTTGCACGTATAACAAATGGTTATTTCATTATTTGATGTAAAAAAAGGAAACCTTGAAAAACTTGATTTCTTGACCTGGAAAACCTGGAAACGACCTTGAATTTTGTTCCTAAAAGTCGCTAGACACCCTGTTAAATGCTTATTTGTTATTAATCATTTCTTAACAAAAGGCGTAGATTTTTTTAATTGTAAAAAATGAAATCAAAAACGGAAAAATTAAGTTTTTGGACAAACAATGCAAACTACGAAAAAAGATAAATGGACAAAAATTGTGCACCCAGAAAAAAACTACAGATTTTTAATACTTCACTTTTGGATAGGTGTGTTTTCTTTATTTTAATCGTACAGAAGAACATTAAATTTGTTTTTAAGTGTAGAAAAGCAAAACAGAGGAAGAAATAAATTAAAAGACAAATGTTGTTCACCCGGAAAAGATTTGAAAATTTTGTATTGATTATTTTCTGGTGGAATGCGTATTTTTTGTTGAAATCGTAAAAAATAACATCGAATATGAACAAATTAATTTGTTGAAGAAACGACACAAGGCGCAATAAAATGTTAATTAACAAAATTGTTTTTTACGTTCTCTTTAGAGAAGGTGTTATATTTGTGTAAAATTTGCCCCCCCCCCCCACCAGTTTTTGTCAAAAGTTCACGTTCTGAGACCCTCTGAACCCGAAAAACAGGTTTTTGTGAATGCGTCTATCTTTCTGTGTGTAAGTATGTCTGTCGATTCTTATTTTGTTAGCACGATAACTTTTAAAAGATGTGACAGATTTTATTGGCTTTTGGCATACTCTCAAAGTGTTCTAAACTGAAGGACAAGTTAGTAAGCCAGTCATTTTGGTTAGAAATTCAGAAAGGTAGAGAAACGACATACAATTTCTCCTGATCAATCTTTTCGATAAAAAAATTACGCGAGACATAACATTTACAAAATTAAAAAAAACAAACGAAAATGAAAACTTTAAGCCAAACAACGCACGATATGAAAAAAAGTCTAGAGGAGCAAAACGTTGCTTTTTGAATGCCCTGCAAGATTGCCACAACAACTTTTTTAAAATTCATAAAAAATCGAAAATTCTAATTTTGATCGCACAAAAATAATGGAGAATACAAAATTTTTATTTTACGATCAAACTATGCAAGGTACAAAAAAAATGAATAAAAAAAAATTATGCATTTAAAACAGATCTACAGATTCGCCATTGATTACTTTTCGATAGGGCGCGCAGCTTTTGTTTCGTTTGTAAAAAACAACATTGAAAGTGAGAAATTTAAATTTTTAGCCAATTGACGCAAGCTACTAAAAAAAATATACAAAATTTGTTCACCTGAGAAGAGCTACAAATTTTTTATAAATCATTTTTTGATAGGATGCATAGTTTCAGTTTTAGTGGTGAAAAAAAATCTTTTAATTTTTTTTCAATAATTTTTTAATGAAACGTGTGTTTCTGTTTTTATACGAAAATTTTAATTCAAATTTAAAAAATTAAATTTTTGTCAAACGACACAAGCTACTAAAAAAGTTGAGTAGACAAAAGTTTTGCATCCAGAAGAGATTTGCAAAATTTTTATTATCCACTTTTCAATACAGTGCTTAGTTGTTGTTTTAATCGTAAAAAATAACATTCAAAATGTTTTTAAAAATTGTGGACAAGCAAAGCAAGGTAAAAAAAAGTAACAAACAAAAGTTTCTCACCGAAAAAGACCTACAAATATTGCATAAATTATTTTTCGGTAGAATGCGTATTTTTTGTTCAAATCGTAAAAAATAACATTGAAAAAAAAACAAATAATTTTCTTGGAAAAGCGGCAAATTGTGCAATAAAATGATTATCAATAAAATATTTTGTTGGTAGGATGAGCACCTTTTTTAATTATCAAAATAAGAAAATAAAAATATACCTGTATTAATATCAATGCATATTATAAATTGTAATAATATAAATTTATTGAAATGATACATTTTTAAGCGCAGCTGAGAATTAAAATCAATACAAAATGAAGTACAAATATTTAAGTAATTATGATAAATAAAATTTGTGCTTCATTTTGCGATACCTGAATAAGCGATCCACAGAAAAAATTTAATATACGTTCAGGATAATAGTGTTTAACATAATGTACAAAAGTTAACATTTGGAACAAAATCGAGTGCGAAGCACGATACACGTGATGAGAATGTATTCGTTAAAGCCGAATGAGCATTAACAGGAGAAAATTCGCAATAACCAAATAATAGTTGTTGATGCTTTGACCTTTAATTTTACTAGATCTGTGCACAAATATGTGGGAAACACGAAGACCGAGAGCGTAGCGCGACGTAATAATATTATCAAAAGCGAAGCGCATGATGAATATATTATCGAGCGTGAAGCGCGAGAACCAGCAGTCGCCCTAGGGATTAGAATATTATCACATACGCGCTTTGACAATTTAATAGCGAGATTTTGAAACAGACTATTAAAAAAAATCGTATCCTACTAACAAATTCGGCCAATTTTGTTTTACATGGGTACTAATTTTTCCCAGTTTTTCGTTATCCGATTTGTATGAAGTGATAAGGACAGGTAAGAGTATTATCAGGGTGAGGGTGAAGAGGATGGGGTTTTAAAATAAAAGGGATAGGTGTGATAGGAGCTCACCAGCATTGCTGCTGCTAAGCGAAGAGGAGAAGGTAAATGTAAAGGTGGCATAAGGGAAATATGTCGTATGTTGTAGAAAAGTAATAAGTAAAAAAAAGGGTGTGAAGGGGTACAAGAAAGATTATTACGGTTTGAATTTTGAAAAAGAGAGAAAAAGTGTGATATAGGTTTGGAATATGGAATATGGGTTGTGAGAGATCAAAGAAGGGAAGCGAAAAGGGGAAGATAAAGATAGAGGTGGAATAGGCGGATTAGATACAGATTGTGGGTATTTATGGGACTAAACAAGTCACGCGGAAGTTGATGGTAACAGAGAGAGAAAGAGGATCAGTGGATCAAAAAGAAAAGGGGGTACCTAGTAGAGAGCGGGTAAGAGAAGAGGGGGAGCGAGAGGGGATTGGGTTTTAAAAGACAGATGAAAGGTCTGATAGGGATTGGATGATGAGCGATGGAGAGGGAAGAGGGGGAGCTATAGATGGAGGCATTATAAGCAGATTAGGAAAAGGAGGTGGGTAAATAAAAGACGAAATAAGTGACGAGGAGAGAGAGATAGTGAGGTGGGGATCATTGAAAACGCTTTGAGCGTTAGTCTGCAGAAGTGAGAGGTTTTGTACTAGCGGCGAGTATAAAAATTGACAGAGTCATGGTGGGAGAGAGAAGACGGGAAGGTCACGTAAGCGGCTTATGATAGAGTGACGGGGTATTAAAGAAGTAGAAAGTCGGCAGTCAGACAGCGGGTTGTCTGGCAGGGTCGGGAAAAGGCGTGTAGTGGATGAGCTGTAAAAGAAGGGAAGGTTGAAGGGTGAGTCTACAAGAGAGGGGAGGTGTTGTATTTGCGAAAAATATAAAATAAGCAGGGTGGTAGTGGGATAAAGAAGAGAGGAATGTCATATAGGTTGGTACATGAGGGACAGACGGGATGTTAAAGAAGTGTAGAAAGGACTATTAGGTGTTGGTTAGGGTGAAGGGAAAAGGGAGTGCAATGAATTAGTTTTAAAGGGGTGTGTTTTTCAGGGTAAGTCTAAAAAGTTAGAAAGCTGTTTAAGTGACGTTCAGAAGTGAACGGTGGTGAGGGGCTTATGTTGATCGTTTAGGATGATAAGTGTGGAAAGGGTTGGTGTAAGAAGGGTATAGGTGTAGAAGGGTCAGGGAAGGGGGATTTTAGGGTTAGGATGAAAGAAGGGGAAATTTTCATATTGGTAGAGAGTAGAGGGTTTTGAATGCACAAACAGTCCAAAGAGATTAAAAAGGCGCATGAAGAAAGGCTCCCTTTTTTGGATTTGTTTGTCTCCTTTTTTATCTCGGAATGCTTTTGCTATTCGCAGAGCGAGACAGATAATTGCAGAGCACTCGGTTCTCACCTAGTTTTTCAGTCGTGTTATTTCACCCAGTTACCGGAATCGTTTTACCCACACGTATAGGGCATTCATGCAAACGAATAATGTAGCTTGGTGCTACAATTAGATTTATATTCATCGGGATAGCGAACCAGTTATCAGCGATACGGTACACTTACTGGATAAATGGGGTTTCTAGTAAGTAGGAGCTGACAGGAGGGAAAGAAATTACCATCATTTCAATTTCAAATCGATAGAAATCCTATGTTATCCGTGAATGAATCGTGTGGTTGCTGCTATTTCGGTGTTTACGCTCCTTCAAATAATAAAGAGACCATGTTAGTATACTTTTAAACTTATTCCTGTATTTGTCAAAAACACTTCTGAAAGCTTGTAAGTTATATTTATGAGTTTATTTTGGTAGGTACCTAATGAATTTGTAATGTATCACAATGGAGCACTTTGGTGAACTTTTAGATACACAATGGATGAATTTTTTATGTACATCCTTTTAGTAGCAGAAAACTCAGTAGAGGTAAAAATAAAATGTGCTATTTTTGTAAAAGAAAATTTCAAAATATTCTTAACTTTAATCTTAGTTAAGAATTTATTTTCACCATGTGAAAAAAAACCTAAACTTTGACTTCTCTTAATTTTTAGAGACGTTATTTACATAAGGTATTTCAAAAATTCTGGCAATTTGTCGACCAAAACTTTCTGAGAAACTACTAAAGATTGCAAAGTTTTCTCAAAAATGAGTGAGAGACTACCCATTAACCCACTCGCCGTAAATTTTGACAAACTTTCCAGCGCTTGCAAAGAAAAAGCTAGACATTTCCCTTGATCAAGAATAGCTGGAAAAAGTTACTAATGAAAAGTATGATTTTCCGCAATTCGAAAATCAAGATTAAACGCAGTTTTCTAAATGTCCTAATTCCCTTTTATCTTTCCGAATGAATTGATTTTACCTGAATGTGTGTCATAAATCTGGAACTGCTATATGAAGAACTTCTTATTTATTTTAAAATCATGTGTAGTATACTGATTCTTACTTTCAAATACATTTTCATTAACAATTTATTTGTTTTTGCTGTCTAATAGAGGAAAGATTAACAAACCATCCTTAATTGATAGACTCTACTTTTTGAAAATAAAATTTTTAGTTCACTGGAAATCAGAACAACGAAATGACGTATTAAACTTATTAAAACCTAATAAATTTCCCCATAGTACTTCAATGTCGTATTTTATTTATTATTGCCCCTTCGAGAGACATATATCTAAATTAATTAAAAACACTGTAAACTGCTCGAACATTGAAATTAACTTTAATGCTTTAAATTTTTTGCATATTTTAGGTTATTATTATTGCTAATATTGAAAAGCATTCTTTACGTTTATTTTGTAATTATTCGGGACTTTAAAAAACAGGTTTTGTGACCCTTTTCTCTATCAAAGCCCTCCTCCGACTAAGTTCTTGCCCACGCTTCTATAAATTCTAATCTATTCTTGAACAATCCACTTTATTGGCATTTACTCTAATTTATTTCATTCCACTTCTGTTTGTCTCCTTTAATTAAAATCTATCTTGAGACCTCAACATGATTAAAAAAAAACTATATATTATGTTGTTTATCTTCGACTTTTGATTTTTATATCTGTACTTTCTGCATAAAAATTTAAAAATTGTAAATAAAAATGTACATTATTTTTACAATTAATTAAAAAAATCAATAAAAATATATTACTATTGTATTACATTACTAGTCATCCTATATTTTTCAGGTGAAAAAAATAGAAAACTCTTTTGTGGTTAGACCTTATTTTTAGATCCAGGAAAATACGAAAAAGGGGAATTTTTGTCTTTGACGAATGCCTTTTATTTCTTTTTGCTAATTCAATTGATTTTAAATAAGTTTGGCTTGAAAAATGAACGAAAATCAAAGGTCTTTATTTTGTCAAATTGAAATAAAGATTAAAAGAAACATAAAGAATGCACTTTAAGTTAGGGAAAGCTAAATAGTTTTTCCTGGATTTAAATCCTACTTTAATGAATGCTTTTCCACTCGTTTAGACATGAGTATGATGTCTTTTATTTCTCACGATAAAGGAAATCTTTCCAGTAGAGAATTTATACAAAAATTTAAAAATGGTGAATTTTTTGTTAAATACATATATTCAATAACAAACATATTTTGAGAGAAAAATATTTATGAAACAACTTACCAAAATTATGGAGGACTCATGGCGTGCGTTTTAGCTGCAATTGGTCCTTTTATATTTAGAGTAATTTATGAAAGAATATGCAAACTAATTTATCTACAAAAAATGTGTTTTTTTTTTACATTTTTTCAGATGGTGATACTGTTATGCATAAGTTCTGTTTTTCTGATTTGTGGAGCAGCCACTCACGGTCTCATTTACCGGAAGGCTGGTCATATGAAGCTGGGTGAGCGTACGGAGCCAGCGGTAAATATGCACCATTTTTCTTTCTATTACTTTTTTCTTGTTTCTCTTTTTACTGGTCTCTTCTCCTTTCTTTTTTTTTTTTGTTTTTAAAGAAGGCAAATGAAATTGTGCTGCACCGACACGTGAAACGGGTTAGTCGGTACATCATCACAGTTTCGAATGGCATAGGGAAGCTTTCCTTCCAATGATGCTAGGAAAGCCGAACAGAGTTAGAGCGGGTTTATTCCAAACGAATACGCTTGTTCGCGTGCGTTTTCATTACGACCGTGAACGGCCCCAGTATTTCCGCTTCGGTAGTCAATAAGATTAGTATCATTGAGACGGTTTTTTGTGCGACCGTAAAAAAGCAGAGGAATGTAATGAACGAAAAAACAAATGAGGATCCCTTGTGAACATTCGCGGCTGGCGTTTGATACTCACCGGAAATCCTCTACTCAGAGAGCAAGTGATTTGTTCACTGAACTCCATCGACAATTTGCTCCGTTCCTGACCTGTGTTTGAAACTACCTGTTTCTTTGTACTCAATCATAAAAAACCCTTTTGTCTCAATCATACAGAACTGCTGTGTAATTGACCAAAAAACTTTAAATCTCAGTAAAATTATATACAATTATTTTTGATGGTTTCCGTTTGCACGGAATTTTTTCGCGAGGGTTTGACCACTAACTTTGTGTATAACTGATTTAAGAGAAATTCTAAAGAATTAAAATAAACTGAATAAAGATTATATAGATTAGATGATTCATGTCTGATGATAGTTATCTTTTGCTTATAATATTATTGATATTTATATTATTGTTTATATAATTTGTAATAACGTCATTGTTTATTTAAGGAATTTTATTTAATGTCGAGCTGTTTTTCACGTCGCTTTCTCACCAACTATCTACATCCAATATTAAAAATAAATAATTAAATAGCTGAAATCATTAAACAATTATATATCATTTTACAATATTTTTCGACTAATTTACTTTTTCAAAACTAGATTCTAAAGTAAATAAAGTTAAAAATAATAAAATGTGTGTAACAAATAATATTTGTACATTGAAATTTGTTTGATAACAAATAACCTTTCTTTTGCTAAATAGTGCCACATTACTAATGAGAATCCAATTCCCTGAAAATATTATTTAATGATTTTTTTTAATGCCTTCAGTTTTCAATTGGGCTATTTAGCAATTACTAGTAATCAAAATCAAAAAACTAAAGACACCTTTGGATTTGTCTTACAAATATCTAGGTGCAAATTTGTTTTAAAAAAAATTTTTGAGCAATTATATTATATCATATTGTTCTGAAATTGTCATAAACACACTAAGCATCCAATCGAAAAAAAACAACGCCATTGCGTTCGTGTCCAAAATATCTAGGTGCACCTTTTTTGTTTTTATTTTGAACAATTTAAAAAAAATTACATTATTTTTATTATTCTGAAATTTTTATTGAAAAACCATCAACACCATTGCATTTGTCTTTAAAACATCTACGTGCGTTTTTTTCAAGTTATTGTTTTAACAATTAATTCATCTGTTAATAAGCGTACATTTAAATGGCTGTAGATATGGATTTGAAACCTTTGTAATTAATTACGAACCAACTAAGCATCCGATCGAAAAATCAAAAACATCTTTCGATACGTATCCCAAATATCTCGGTGCGTTTTTTTTACATTCTCATTCTATAATGAGAAGGTATTAGATTTGTGTAAAATTTAACCCCCCCAGTTTTCATCAAATGTCCACGTTTTGAGACCCCCTTAACCCGAAAAACAGGTTTTCACGAATGTGCCAGTCTGTGTGTCTGTCTGTGAGCACGATAACTTTTGAAAAAATTTATCTATTGGATTGGCTTTTCGTATACTCTTTAAGTGTCTTAAATTGAAGGTCAAGTTCGTTAGCTAGTTATTTTGGAGGAAAATTCAAAATGTGACCACATTTTGAAAATTTTTGACTCTACTTTTTTATAGCTTTAGAAATTTTACGCATGGTTATGAGTAGCACTTGAAAAGATGAACAATTTATTCTTATGACTTTTTCTTATAAAACAAAAATTACCGGAGTTACAGCATTTTTAAAATCCCGAAAAACAACGAAAATAAACATTTTAGGCCAAATAACGCACGATGTAAAAAAAGGCAGAAAAAGAAAAACGTTGAATTTTGAACACTCTATTCAATTATCATAACAACTTTTTGAATTTTCCTGAAAAATCGAAAATTCTAATTTTGATTGCACAAAAAATAACAAAAAATTAAAAATTCCATTTTTCGGCCAAACTATGCAAGATATGACACAATATAATGAATACCAAATTGTGCACCGAAAAAAGATCTACAAATTTTTTATCATTACCTTTTTGATCCAACGCGAAGTTTTTGTTTTACTTGTGAAAAAATGCATTAAAAATAGAAAAATTAAATTTTCAGATGAACAACACAAGCTACGAAAATAATTTATTACTTATCATGTTTTAATACTATGCGTGGTGTTTGTTTTATTCCTAAAAATAACGCTGATAATAAAAAACTTAAAATTTTTGAAAACCGATGCAAGGTACAAAAACAGATGAATGAACATAAGCAGTGCATTTA